>JAJMIE010000024.1:0-226468 GCA_030575195.1 Sugiyamaella boreocaroliniensis | reverse complement strand
AGGCCGCGGCATCCTATATGGAGTCCTAGTTCAAACCTAGCAAACTAGTCAACCCATGCTTCCTAGCTCCAGACTGACAATTCAGCCATCATCACCGGGGGAGATACTCCCGTATTGCCTCTTATAGCCCGGTAAATGCATAAACATGGAGTGGGCGTCAGGACCAAACTCGACGACCTTCTTCGTCTCGAATCCATGCTTGGCATACAATCTTTCTGCTCGAGGCGCAGCGAACACAAAGCATTCAAACGAGCGGTCCCTCAGATCACTCAGGTATTGTAGGGACTCGCGCACAATGAGTGTACCAATGCCACGGCGTTGGTACTGCGGATCAACCACGAGCTCGTTGATGTACGAGGGAATGTATGTTGGGTAGTAGGAGTAGATCGTCCGGTTCGACTCTATGGCCATGGCCACAATTCGCCGCGGACTCACAGATTGTCTCCATACGAGGTTGCACAGTATGTAGGTGTTGCGTACGAGCGTCACGAGCAGAGCGGTGAAGGCTGAGGCGGGGCGAGGCATCAGCTTGGTCAGCCCGGGACTCAGCCGGTAACAGATATAGGCAATAGGCTGAGAGTCAACAAAACACACCCAAACAGGCGCATCAGCCAAGTGCATCCACTGCCAAATTTCTCGCGTCTTGCGGTCAATGAGGATCTCGGTATCTTTGGGTGAAGGGTCTTGGAACCGGGCCAGCCGTGAAAGGCGTACAACTGGATCACCGGTGAACGCCCTTACCTGGACAGTCGCTAGTTGGCGCGCCAGCTTCTTGGATCGCAGCTCAGGGCCCACGAGGCAGACTTGCACCGAATTCTCTGCCATACTACGAGAGATCACGGCAACAGTACAGAGATGAGGTCGCTGCGGTGGGCTTAGAGCTCTTTGGTACCATTTATGGGGATATGCAGGACCCTGCAGGGTGGGAGGGGGCGCGGGGAGCTGTTCAGCGGGGAGCTCAGAGGAAAGTCATGAAGTGCGGGGTTTCAGTAATTAATGAACGGTTACATGTATCAGTTGTAGACGAAAAGAAAAGTACGCCATAATTGCACGGTAATACTGACTGGGATGGATGATCGCCTAATATAGCCGTTGTCACCAGCTCTCTTAACAGTCAACCATCTACTTAGTTCTACTCCTACAACAAGTAATCATCAGGTAGACATTGCTACATAAAATACAATCATCACGGGTACCGACAAGGCTGGAGATTAGGAGTACATTAGTTCCAGATGCCGGAGCGCAGAGACAGGAGGTTGGAGATGCATTCTGCCTCGCGCATGTTGTCGACAATGGGTTTGCAGCCGACAGGGGCCATTTTGGGTGCGGGGAGCGAGTTTTGGCGGTTAAGAAGACTGGCCGAGGCCGTCTGCAAAGGCTGGCGTGGAACTGGCGCTGCCAGAGGAGGTGTCGCCGACATGGGAATAGGTGCAATGTTTGATCCCATCGGAGGGAGGCCTGAGCCAACAGAAGGCAGGCTTGGTAGACGCATAGGCACCGAGTGTGTCTGCATAGGAGGTAGCACGACGGGTGTAGGCATGCGCACAGGTGCCACTGGCACGGGAGCAGCAGCAGCAGCACTGCTTGCTGCGGCGGGGGTGGAGTTCGACTTCGTCACGACCAGCTCGGCCTTACCGTCCATGTTCATGGACAAGCGCAGCACCTTGGGAGGAGATCGCAGGGCAGCGTCGTCCTTGTCGACGTAGATGCCGCTGTCCGAGTGAGCCGAGGCTGAGGAGACGGACTTATCAGAGTCGGACGAGGAGCGGCGTGGCGCCAGAAACGGCACCTCGAGCTCGCGCTCGGCCAGCATCTCCTGCTTCATCTGGTTACGGCGGTACGACTGACGCTTGTTCTGGAACCAGATTTGTACTGCCTTCTCCGTCATGCCCACCGACTGAGCAATAATGTCACGCTCAATGCGCGTGGGCTTGGGGCACCGGCGGAATTCGTACTCAAGTACCGACAGCTCATGAGCAGAGGTTCGTCGGCGCTTTCGGCGCGCCAGTTGCAGGTTGTCAATGGTCGGTTGTTTGTACAGAAACGTCGAGGGCGAATGAGAGATGAAGGCGTACGACGAGGGGGCCTCGTTGTTGAGGCTCGCATTGACCGAGTTGAGCTGTGCCTGGAGCGCGTGCTGCTCCGTTTCAGTAGGTGAAAAGGGTGTAGGAGCAGGCGTGGGCAGCGCAGGCTTGCCGGGCTCGTCGCTCAGCATCATCTGGATGCTTGGTTTGGCGTAGGTAGACGCAGACATGGCGATTTGACAAGGTAACAAAAGAGGGTGCAAAGATGCGAATCAGCGAACAATGAATGAATGAATGGCTTGTGAAGTAGATCAACTGTAAAAGAGTGAACAGTCAATGCGCTACAAGACAAGATAAATGAGCGTGAGAGTAAAGAGGGTGTGGTGGAGATTAGTTGGTGACGACGACGTATAGAACAAGCACGAAACGGCGGCCGGCGTGTTTATATTGCAGCTGCAGCCACTGCTAATTTACGATGCGCGCAAAACGCTGGGGTTATTAGTGTTTTGTTTATGACTGCCATTTGCGTTTGGGTCCGGCATTTACCGTTGCTTTTGTACCGCGCGAGTTACTGCACGCTACTGCGCGGCGTCTCACCCGTTTGGGCCACGCGCACATACCGTGTGAAGTAGACGAGTTTGATGAAGAGAGAACACTCATGTTGGCGATATCGTTCAGTATAGCAACCTACAGTAATCTCTTCTTTATGTACTCTAGTCTCTTGTACACTCTTTAGCCTTGCTGCCTGGCAAAACCCCTGCCATCATGCTCCTTTGCCGCCATATCTCCTTGCTGCTATGTTCCCCCTTCATATTTGGCCCCTACCCACGCACTCCTAATCCGGCTAATGACTACCCGTTTCGGTCGGTCTTCGCGTGTTGTTTTGGACGGCTGACATGCTTGTCATGCACCGATCGACATCGGATCTAGCACCAGCACACCAAAACAGCCTGTTGACACTTCTAAAAACGTCGACAAGATCCAGGCTCTTGGTACTGGTGGATATATCACAATTAGCTTTGAAACAGATGGTGTTCCTCGCCCTCCTTATTCCATTAGACCCCCTCTCTATTAGCCCCTATCTCTCCACATACCATTGCCTCTGCTCTACATTGTAAGAGCCTCTACGTCACACTACTATACCTCGTTATGGAATGTATGTCTAGGAATCTGCAGCTGTCTAGGCACCCACCCCCGTCCAACGCGCGGTCTGCTGCATTGCCGTGTTGGCTTAATTACTCGTGTGGGGCTGCGCCTCTGATTCGGTGCGGGGACCCAGTGGGACAGCCGAGGATCGTCCATCGGCGCCAAGTATCTAGGGGCCCCCATCCAGGGGTTCATTTCACGGAGTATCAAATGAAATGGTTGCAAATATAGACTGTCATTGCAATTGCCTTCATCTTTATTACTAGTATAGGCCTGCTATTTCATTATTCTATGCCGCCTTTTGTTACCTGCTTCCATTGTATTACATCGCCAATAAACCTATGTGATGCAAACAACATGCAGATACATGGCCTGGCATTCTCGCTACCAGAACTGTGCATCGTGCATATGCACCAGTTAAATAACAATGTGAATAAACATATGAACATGCAAGTTGCATCACCTCCTACATCAAAATGGCAACTACCATCTGGAGAGTACTGTCTCAGCAAAGACCCGATCTATGGCGCAAACACCAGCTCTTAAACTATCCAAATTACTTTCAATTGAACAAAATCATCCATGCGGGGAATAAATTAATTAAAGTACAGTGTAGTCAGCTAGACTCGTTATTGTACACTCTTGGGATCGACCCAGTTATCCTGATCCTCAACATGCGACCAGATAAAGTCCGATAGCGGCCTACCGACAGTATCAGCGGCATCAGAGGCCCACAGGACATCGAGATGCGAATAGCCCGGTAGATCAACTATCTCCAGCTCTTCGAGATCCTCGTAGTTCTCGAGCCGGTTGACAAGTCGGAGGGGATTCACAAGGTTATCACGGCCAGGCACAAACAATTGCAGAGGAGGGAACTGCTCGTCAAACCACCGAGGCATATCTTGGTCGAATATGCAACCTTCACTGGCAAAACCTCCCTTGCCAAGCCACCAATACATGAGGTCAGCGCTTACATACACAGGTGAGAACAGAAACTGCCGGCTTCGATAACTGTTGTTCCACAGACGGTCGTCCCAGTCGAGAAGGTAGTTAAACATAATGTAACCAAAGTATGTGTACAGGCGACCGGGCATTATGCTGTGAAAAGTGCCCATGAGCCCGATATACGCGTGATGCCCAAAAAAGAATCTATACACGGGCATCGGCATGGGATGAACAAACTTGAGGAACCAACGGCCGAGAAGGGGCCCTGAAAACACAGCTGGGGCCAATGCAGAGAAACTGCTGATTTTGTTGCCGAGCTCAGGCATCAAGTCCTGGGCTAGAGCATAAAACACCTGCGTCGTGCCCTGCGAATGTGCTACAAGAGCTAGCTTAGTTACACCCTTGGACTGCAGAACAAAATCAATCATACAGGGCACGTCCTTGGTGCCGAGCTCCTTGATGCCCCATTGCCACATGCGAGGGTCGTATCGTGAGTATCGTACATGGCTTGGTTTGAAGCCTCCTCGGTTATTACCTAGCCACACATCGTAGCCATTACGGAACAAATGCAACGCAAGACTGGTATCTCCGCTCGTGCAATAGGCCGCAGACGACTGCATCAATCCGTGGATGAGCAGAACAGGGTACCGACGGTTACGCTGTTCAGGCGACTCGGATCGATCCACAATGTGGTCCAGAGCAAGATGGAACCCGTCTTCGGTGGTCAGTGTATGTTCGACAAGGTCACAGCCATGAAGGCGCATATAGTACTTGAGATCACCGACCAACCGTCTCTCGTTGCGAGAAAGCACTGAGCGGGCGGGAGCCACGGCTTCTGGCTGCGAGGCTAACCTGTGCCTCCAGTGCTTGATGAGCGCTAGGCACATGAGTAGCACGAGGAAGATTGCCGAGAACACTGCTGAGGTCACGAAGCAGAAAGCTACTGACACGGTAGTATAAGCTCTACGCGGTTCCGGAACTCGCACGCTCCGTGCCGCCGCCCACGACGCTCCCCGTAGGGACATGGGGATAGGTTGGTACGATATGGTGGAGGGGAGCTTAGAAATGAGAAGAAGCTTTGAGGAAGCAACGATGCACAAATGCTGAAACGACGCAAGTATCCAGATACCCTCACCGCTCGTGGTTTACACGGCCTATTACAGCCCGGAGATGAGCGGGTGAGAGGCGTGATCTAACACAGTTGCAAAAAGCCAGGCTTCAGGCAGTTGAGTTTTTGGGCTGCCCACGTACAACAGATCAACTCAAAGTGGCCAGAAGCAACAAGCGACTTGAACAAACTGAAAAAGAGTGAGAAGGCAAGCGGAGATCTGTAGCATCTTAACGATATCAGATATATTTAATCACGTGACCGCAATTGATTCTAGGGCTAGGGCGCAAATGGCCTTAAAATTTCAAGCGTCTACTTACAGTTGAGCAAGCCGACATCAACGCACGGAGAGAGCAAACGAAAAATAGCCGGTCATGAAGGGAGTGCGGCAGTTTTCTGTGCTGAGCGGCCGCCTGGAAAGTGTTGCAACTGCGTCGAACGCCAAGGGAACGGCGTCGTTTGCCGAGATCCACGCTGATCTGACGCAGCGATTCTTGCACGACCGTCTCAACACCACAAACCGAAACCTCGTTTTCCGACCACGACGTGCCAAAGAGCTGACATCGCGCAAGCAGGATATTTTGTTTGAAGGAGAGCCTCTTCGACCATTGGAATACCGCGGAGTACCGGGTCTGGGACATCTTTTCCGACTCATTGACGAGGTGTCCACACCCGAGCAGTACCAACAGACAAAGAGCATTCTGTATAACTATGCACGCTACGCAAGCAGCAACCTGCGGCCACAACACCTTGCACACTTTCTACGTAAAGCAGCTCAGTTGGGTGAGCTTGATGATGCGTACCGGGCTGTTGCAACACATCACAAGGTGCGAAAGACCACTGGGCTTATAGGCGATGTGGTGAACCACGAGCTTCTGCGACTACGAGCCATCGCTGCGCAATCGCCGCGGGCTCCAGTTGATGCTTCCACTGCCAATATCGGCCGTGCGCTGGGCCGGTTGTCTGAGGAGTACGTCAAGACGAACCGTGCTACCGTATCAGCACTTGCCTCTGCTGGCTACGCCTCATGCGCTGCTCGCTCAGAGGGCAAGTTGAAGGACATTCTGACAGCCAAAGCACGGTTCCATGCTGCTGAGGCTGACAAGGCACTGGAATCTGTTCCACAGCCCGCTGAGACAGACACTGCTTCGGCGCGTGTGCCTATCGTCGTTGATCTGACACTAGCGTCGCGAGCCTCAACGACGCTCGCCGAGCTCGGCATTCCAGCCATCAATGCTGAGCGCCTCAATGGTCTCCTTGCAGCATGGTCGACCGGTATCTCTGCGTCCAGAGTTGATAGCCTCCTTGCTGATGTTGTCTCTGGCTACGAGTCTAAGCGACAGCCAGAGGCTGAAGCTGAGCAAGAAGCCGAGGCCGAAGTGAAAGAGTAGGCGGTCGACCGCAACGAAATAGGTACACATACAGGCCCTAAAGGCGCTTGTTTGAAACTGCCTTCAAAGACGTTCTGCTGAGCATAGAATAGCACAACGTCGAATGTATATATGTGATCTTGAAGAATCGATAATGCTTCTAACAGGCCATTGATGGAGTAACCGGTAGAAGCAGGCCCTAAAAAGAGCAAGCAAAGTAGCTGACAATGACAACAAAAGAATGGCACCGATATGTTCTTGTATGTTTTTCTGCAGTTGTATGCTATTGTACTGTTTGTACAGTTTGTACTGCTCTTTAGACCATTTTAGGCTATACACCCCCAGACTGGCTAGGGCGCGGCTTCGTATGCGGCTGACTGCGGCGCAGATAAAGGACTGGCGAAGTTGCCTTCTTCCTACCATTTCGACTGTTGGAGCGTTGTTCCAGCCGTGTAATTCGGCAGCCAGACAGCATCTACGGGTCCATTGGTACACACTTTAACTACGACAAGTGACTTGTTACTAAAGAGCCACCTCCGAAGCTTCCTCGTCACAAACACGTAGTGGTTAAGAAGTTGTTCCCGCCCCCACAGTTTCCGAGAAGAGGTTGTAGCATTTGACAAAATGCAAGTGTTGGAGTGGGCGTTTGGCCGACGATTGACTCCACAGGAGCGGATGCGCAAGCACCAGCGCGCTCTCGAACGCACGCAGCGTGAACTGGACCGTGAGCGCCAGAAACTCGAGCAGCAGGAGAAGAAGCTCATCACGGACATCAAGAAGGCAGCCAAGGACGGTCAAATGTCGGCGTGCACAGTCATGGCCAAAGACCTGGTGCGCACGCGGCGGTACATTCAGAAGTTCTACCAGATGAAGACACAGCTACAGGCGGTGAGTCTGCGGATGCAGACGGTACGAAGCAACCAGCAGATGATGCAGTCCATGAAGGGTGCCACTCAGCTGCTGGGGTCCATGAACCGGTCCATGAATCTGCCGGGCCTGCAACGCATTGTCATGGAGTTTGAAAAGCAGAACGATATTATGGACCAACGCCAAGAGATGATGGACGATGCCATTGATGACTCGATAGAGAATGACGAGGAGGAGTCCGAGGAGATTGTCAACCAGGTTCTCGACGAGATCGGAATCGACCTCAACCAGTCATTGGGCGAGACTCCGTCTGGAATTGCTGGCACAAAGGTCGCCGAGAGCCGAGTGGCTCAGGCAGTAGGAGGAGGTTCTGAGGACGACGATTTGCAGGCTCGTCTTGACAGCCTGAGGAGGTAGCCTCTTCAGTACAGACTGAAGCGGACAATATACAGTCGTCGATTGCTAACTAGTCTGTTGCATTCAGAGGGTAGGCCTCCAGTTTATGGACTTTCCACTTTGCTGTCTGCTACTGGCCTGGTCCTAGGGGAATATTTCTGACAATCAGCTTGAGACATCAAAGTCCAGTGAAGTGTCTAGTGAACAGCTAGCGAAGAGTCTAGTAAAGTGTGTAGTAATATGTTTAGTGTGAGTATGTTAGCAGGTCATGCTCTTATTGATGTTCTCAAATGTTGCCTAAATGTTGAATGGAGAAGCTTACCGGTTCCTTGTATCTACAAAGTGAGGAAGAGGAGCTATTAAGAATGCGGGCTTGAGAGTAGAATAGCCTCTGTTCCTACACGGGTTGGTTAAATCAGACCAATTACTTACAGGATTGTCCTTCATGGATTGGCTTTCATTCTTTTGTGTAGGCTCTTTGCTCACACTCTAAATGACTATCTACAGACTGATGTAGCCCTTGGACACAAGGTACTGGGTGATTTCAGCAACAGCCTCCTCCACACTGAGCTTGTCACTGCGGATGTGGATCTCGGGGCTAAGAGGCTCCTCATAGGGCGCCGAAATGCCGGTGAACTCGGGGATCTCGCCAGCACGAGCCTTCTTGTAGAGACCCTTGGGATCACGCTGCTCAGCAACCTCGAGAGGAACGTCGACAAACACCTCAATGAAAGGCAGGCTTCCATCCTTGTGCAGAGAGCGGGCCACCTCACGGTCTGCACGGTAAGGTGAGATGAACGAGGTGATGGCTACGGTCGTTGAATCAGCAAACAGCTTGGCGACCTCGGAGATTCGGCGGATGTTCTCGTTACGGTCCTTCTCTGAGAAACCCAGGTCCTTGTTGAGTCCAAATCGCACATTATCTCCATCAAGACGGTATGCTGCCACCTTGTTGTGGAGGAGGTGCTGTTCGAGAGCCGTTGCAATGGTACTGAGTTAGAGGTGAATCTTACGAGCATCTCAGGGAACTCACCTTTTGCCGGACGCAGAAAGTCCCGTGAACCACAGCGTCAGGCCCTTCTGACCGGTAAACTGAGAGCGCTCAGTGTGGGTTAGACTAGGGTGCCAGGTGATGTTGGTAGCCATTGTAGGAGATAGTTAGGTAAGACGAGATGAAGAGCATTGAAATTTAAGAGTCAGGCGCACGGCTGTGCCGGGGACCGAGTAGTAGAAGTTATAGTGAAGAGTAATGACGAAGGTAGGCGGTAGGCGGAAAGAAACATCAGTCAGGAAGATATATAAGGAGAAACGGCGAAAGGGCCATTTGAGTCAAAGTCAAGTGAAGGTAAGCAGCAGTAGTAGTAGGGGGAGCACTGGGACTGGAAGAACAGTGAGAGGTCAGCCGTGCCGCCAGGGGTGGATCCTTGCCCAGATCATCTGGTTAAGACAAGCGAGGGCCACGTGAACTGAGAGTTTTCTCTTATCAATTCAAGCTGGAATGGTTAAAAGAGTCATGAACACAAGTGTCAGGTTGATAATCGATGTTTATAGTTGACTCTTTTAACTGGTTGACCCGTTCGCTCGATTTAATTGTTGCTTGCTAAATTTGGCTGGTTGTCTGGGCACTAAAGTTCCTCACGAGGCCAAAACACAAGCGTAAGGACACGAGACACGGAAAAACTGTTGGGTACTGAAATATGTACGATCTGCACCCCTTTGCCATGTGTTCCGCCTGCACCATCTTATTTTTCACGCAGATTCGTCGCTGCCAGGTCACACAACATCGCCAATGTTGTGGCTCCGGCCCTAGCCCCAGCCCCATGGTCACCTGCGTAAGCTTTGCTGCCACGCATGCGGGGTAGCGAGAGGCCAAGTAAAGGCTCCATATCGTCCAGCTTGTCTGTTTGCTTGTCCTCCTACTCGTCTAATTGCAATGTCATTTCGGAACCCGCTTCCGCGCCATTGCATAGACGCTTCCGTGACACCCCCGCCAACGCACGCGCCAGAATGGGCCGCTCGCTGCCGCGCTACCCCGCCGCCCCTAACCTCCCGCCCCGGCACATGACAAGGGCTAGGGCTCCCAACATGGCCTCGTCCCACCTCCAACCAAACCAAAGACAAAAAAACCTCCACCTTCTCGTCTTTGCACTCTTAACGCCCTACTCAATTGCACCCGCTGCCGCGCCTTTTCGCTGCTGCTCCACCGCTCAATCGAGCTCCTCACTGCAGCCTGTTCCCGCCACTGGTACCTCGTTGGTTGCCGTTATTGCCGGTCTGCTGTTTGCCAGGGCCCCGTCGTGTGTCCTGATATCAAGTTGCGAGGTTCTTTGGCGATTTGTTCGCATCGACGCGATCCACGCTTGTTCAACCTGTTGTCCGGATCCCGTGTGAATTAATCCGCACCACCCCCTTTCACAACGCTCCCTGTCACTCTCGCATTCCCTACACGTCTATCTTGACTTTGTACAGAAATCACAGGCTTCTACTGCCCTTTTCTATCTTTCTTTGAAACAGTGACTTTCCAACCTCTCCTTCCCTCCCTCTCTCCTATGCCCCATAGCCTAAAATGACTGAACTGGTTCGCGAAACGGTTCAGGATGGGCAAACTGGCGAGTCACGCGAGCTGTGCTACACCCAGTACAAGATGGTGGGCTCTGGCTCGTTTGGTGTCGTGTTCCAGACAAAGCTATCGCCATCGGGCGAGGATGCCGCTATCAAGCGAGTGTTGCAAGACAAACGGTTCAAGAACCGAGAGTTGGAGATCATGCGTAAAGTGCGCCACCCCAACATTGTCGAGCTCAAGGCGTTTTTCTACTCGACTTCGGAGCGTGATGAGGTCTACCTCAACCTGGTGCTCGAGTACGTACCCGAGACCGTGTACCGCGCGTGCCGTCACTTTACGCGCTACAAGCAGTCTATGCCCGCCATAGAGGTGAAGCTATTGACGTACCAGCTGTTCCGCTCGCTTGCTTATATCCACGCCCTGGGTATCTGCCATCGCGACATCAAACCTCAGAACCTGCTATTGGACCCGGCAACGGGTGTTCTCAAGCTGTGCGACTTTGGCTCGGCCAAGGTCCTTGTCCCCGGTGAGCCCAATGTGTCGTACATTTGCTCACGTTACTACCGAGCTCCCGAGCTCATCTTTGGAGCCACGAACTACACCACCAAGATTGACATTTGGTCGAGCTCATGCGTCATGGCAGAGCTCATGCTTGGCCAGCCGCTGTTCCCTGGAGAGTCGGGCATTGACCAGCTTGTCGAGATTATCAAGGTGTTGGGTACCCCGTCGCGTGAACAGATCCGCACCATGAACCCCAACTACATGGAGCACAAGTTCCCGCAAATAAGGCCTCATCCCTTTTCAAAAGTATTCCGCAAGGCATCTCCTGACGCCATTGATCTTATATCCCGGTTGCTCGAATATTCGCCGGGATCGCGATTGTCGGCCATTGAGGTGATGACACACCCGTTATTCGACGAGCTGCGCGACCCTGCCACCAAGCTGCCCGATTCACGCAACCCGGGCCAGCCTGACCGCGAGCTGCCGCCGTTGTTCAATTTCACTCCTATGGAGCTGTCTATTGCACCAGAGCTCAACCATAAGCTGGTGCCTCCTCACGCGCGAGAAGCACTGCGCGAGCAAGGCATTGACCTCGACTCGTTTGTACCCATGCGCCCTGAGGAGATCCGTGCCAGCATCAACTGAGCTAAAACCTGTCCTGTGTAGAGCAGACTAGAATAGTCAATGCATAATGAGAACTTGGTAGATTGTATGGAATAGAATGTTGACCCAAAGCTAGACAAATTAATGTTAAACGATAAAGCCAAAAATGGTTAGAGGCTTGGTTGGTGAGGTGATTCGACAGTTAGTTAACTGCGAAATTGACTTATTCAAGGTTCTACTGTCTAATGGTTCTGTCCTGACAGCGAATAACATGCCAGGCTTCTCTAATGGGTACTTCGGTATGCTTTCTGTCGCGGAGTAGGAAAACATTTAACCGCTAAAACATAGTAATAAGCATCGTTTGACAATTGCGTGGTTCAAACATAAATAGGTTTATAGCAAGAGTCTATGACGGAGACTCCAAGGCTCAAAGCGTCATCTCCACTCGAAACAGTCAATTCGGTTCAGAGGAGGGGAACCTCGTATCAGTGCAATTCTTTAGACCTGAGAGTAAATAGTCACTACAGTGCCTGCTCAGCCGACAGTGCTGCTAACGTCTAGCAACATCTCGACTTAATGCGCAATCGAACATAACACCATACTCAGTTCCGCTCTTGTTGGGAAACACGTTACAACTGCGATTACAGTTGCAGTGAGTAGGTGTAGTCGTCCTCCAAGTTCTGGGCCAACCATAACGAGATACAGCTCAGTGTGACAGCCACGTTGCTGACGACATTGGACACGCCCATTCCGAGTGTTGGCATCGAGAAGTTGGGAACAATGTATCGCAGTACTAGAATGACAATGCTTCCGGAGAGTCCACCAGCCAACAGTGCAAAGCCAAGGAAGAGCACAACCTTGGCCTGCCAGTCAGCAGAAGAGCCGTAACCATTGGAAGAGCCAAACGAGAATGACTCGGACGACAGTCTCGACTTCTCGACCGTGTTGATGACAAGCATGCCAAAGCTGGATAATATAAACGGCAGCCAGTCAATGAACTTAACATGGACAACTGAGGCGTTGCCATGCGACGAGAACAGTGCTGAGTCCAGCATGGCGTAGAAACCAGCAGCGTACTAGGTTAGCGGAGGCGCAGATCCTGGATTCAGCAAACTTACAAAAGCGCCGGCTAGATACACTCCCGATGCCCTCAGCAGGTTGGAGGAGATGTGTGGAAGCGAGAAGCGGAAGGCGCGGTCCGACATGGCGAGGGAGCGGGGATGGGGGAGGGTGGAGGTAAAGAGTAGATGGAGAAGGTGTGGAGAAGGCGGTGGGTATACAAAAGAGGGGACTCGATAAGGGTAGGGGACCGCACTTCGCCTATTCAGAAGCCATTTCTAATGGGTTTTCTTAGCAATTTACTTGCTTGGCTGATGAAACACAGTTACTTTAAATGGAGTTGAATACTGGTACATCCTAGCGGCTTGGATAAAGACTCAGAACAACTCAATTGGTCATCAATTGGCCAAAGATTGCATCCGTAGAAGTACCTCTATGTCCTAGCCCTCGCTCTACACTATGAGGACTCACCAGGTCTAAGAACTTTGACAGTATCAAACGGCCATTTTTGTCATATTCTGACAACAATTGTTGTCGCTTCTTTGCTGAGTGAGGACTTTTGTTTCTAAGTAGCAATCAACTAATCGACTCGCCAATTGAGTTGAAGGCTCTTCTGGATTCGCAGCAAAGGGAGCCACGGCTATAGAAGTTCCTTTTGCCCTGAATTTCTTTCCACTTTGCTAACATACACTCGACATGATAGAAACAAAAGACCTTGTGTATGTGTTTCCAGACTCGACAGTCGGCATCAGCCCTTCGACATTTGCGCTGCCGACGGGCTCGCGAACACTCCTCATTGGTGCCAATGGAGCAGGCAAGAGCACGCTTCTTCGCATTCTTGCAGGTAAGACTCTTGCCAAAGCAGGTGCTGTGTACATCAATGGCCAAGATCCGTTCCGCGATGGCGTCAAGGGAATCACTTATCTGGGTACAGAGTGGGCTGGAAACCCCATGGTCCGTCAGGATATCCCGGTGGTCCTGTTGTTGTCGTCCATTGGCGGGAACCTGTTCCCAGAGCGTCGAGATCAGCTCATTGATATCCTCGACATTGATCTCACTTGGCACATGCACCAGGTGAGTGACGGAGAGAGACGACGAGTTCAGTTGGCTATGGGGCTACTGAGACCGTGGGATATTCTGTTGCTGGACGAAGTGACGGTTGATCTCGATGTGTTGGTGCGGGCTCGGCTCCTCGATTTTCTAGAGGCAGAGACCAAGTCACGACCCTGTCAAATTGCAAGTCCGCCACTTAGTAACGAGTCTTGTCTAGCAAGAACTAACCAAGATATACGCTACTCATATTTTTGATGGCCTTAGTGAATGGCCCACGCACGTTGTCCACATGCACATGAGCAAAGTGATGAGTGTTGAGACGTACGAGGAAGCACTCAAGCATGCGCCTCCTCACACTCGAGGTACTCCTTTGTTGGAATTGGCTTACAGCTGGCTAAGTACTGATCTCAAGGAGCGCGGGGCACGAGCCGCCAAACGCAAATGGCAGGACCTTGAGCAGGATATTAGCGAACATGGGCCGCTCGAGAGCAAGGATCGTGGTCTCGATCAGTATTTTTCTGTCCTGCGCGGGCACACCTAGAGGAGTAGCTGGTCAACAAGGTGGGTTGAAGCAACTCGCCGGCTCTCTCGGTTAGATCCAAGCCTGTTTCGATCGGCAGTGTCTGCGGAGTTAAATCTCCAGTTAAGCTGCTCCTCAAGGTCACTGATGTTGCATGACTGCTGCTGCTGCTGCTCCCTGCTACTTCGGAACCGCTACCCCGCTATTGCTATTCGGGACTGCTGCTTTGTTGCTGCTCTGCTGCCCCACATCAGCTGTGCCTATACTGTTACACCACTGCTACTGTGCACTGCCTGCACTACGACAGCCTCTTGGGGTCGTGTCACGTATCTGGGAGTTACTCCTGGAGTGCGTTATAGAATCATTGCGGCTGAAGGCACCTGTGGGTCGAGATCATCACCCGTAATAGGTGACTTCGTCCATAATAGGCGACTTCATCCATAATAGGTGACTCTTACATGGGGCCCCTCTCTGACTCGACTGCTGCCTGGATCGGGTCCTCTTCCCGATTGGGTTCACATCACAACCCCTCAAGCAGAGTATATGCAGTTCAGATGGCCAATGCTGCTGGGCATATTACATTCCGTCGGTTATTGTCGGTTAGGCACCCCACCGCAGCATGTCCCTGTTGATGTCATTCTCCGTCGGACCAGACGTGCATGCGCTACTGCGGGCTCCAACGGCGCCTTGCAGCATATTTTACTGCTAAATGAGCGGCTAGAGGAGGAGAGAGCTAACTATAGACACTATTAGCATGAACAGTTCAGCTAACCATGGCTAGTTGCAAACAGCATTACAATACAATATACAAACATGACAATGATCGAATAGAAAAACAAGCATTTTCATTGACGATCTCACGTACTCTGATGGGCCCAGGCCGGCCTTTGCATCTGGTGAATCAGCTCATTTTAACTCCGTAGGAGCCGACTACCCCTGAAAAACCCTTGGCCCATCGCTCCTGTCGGGTCCTCGCGTTCCTCGCTCTCAGCCGCGCTGGGCCCAGGCCTCAACTGCTGCGCCGCGTCCCTCGGTCCATTACCTAACGGCACAAGGTCCTGGCGGGCCCACTGAGCCAGTTGCTGCGCCCGCTAATTAGCTCATGTTCCCGACTACTTCCGCTCACTGTTTACCCACCACAGACGCCAGCTGTCGAGCTAGTCCCGCCTAACCCCGCCGCCAAATAGCACGCCCAGGGCCAGGGACATGATCTGATAAACTTTTTTTTTTCTAGCCACCCCCCCAACTGTATAAATAATAAGGCGCTCCCCCCGACCCGCATGTTGACCAGTTGCACACTCACACACTCACACTTGCACCATGGACTTCGTGCTGGAAATCTTTGACGCGTTTGTGCTTGACAAGCTGTACGCGCAGGCTCTGCCACGCGACGGCGCGGTGGCCCAGTTCGTGACGGCCAACCTGGCAAAGGGCTCCGAGCTCTACTCCAACCTGACTGAGGCTACCCCCGCTGCTGCTTCTGCCTTTTTGGAAAACCCTCTTGTTGCCAAACTGTCGGCGGCTCTGGCCTCGTCAAATCGCGAGATCTACGGTCGCCACGCTACCTACTACTTTGAGCCGTCGGAGTGGGCTCAGCAGTCACTGCTCGGCCGCGACTCAATGTTGCGTCAGGCCCTGTCCATCTTCCTCATCACTTGGATCTTTGGCTACGTGCTGTACCTCGTGGTGGCCGGTCTCAGTTACAAGTTTGTCTACGATCCCTTGAACTTTAAGCACCCCAAGTACCTCAAAAACCAGGTCCGCCTCGAGCTGGAACAGTCTCTGTCGGCTATCCCCGTCATGACGGCTCTTACTGTGCCGTGGTTTGTGGCCGAGCTGCGGGGCTTCTCTAAGCTCTACTGGGACTCGAGCAAGTACGGAACTTGGTACATGGTGCTGCAGTTCCCTCTGTTCCTGCTCTTCACCGACATGCTCATCTACTTCATCCACCGCTGGTTGCACTCGCCCGCTGTCTACAAGCACCTGCACAAACCACACCACAAGTGGATCGTGCCTACGCCATTTGCTTCGCACGCCTTCCACCCTGTCGATGGCTACCTGCAGTCGCTTCCCTACCACATGTTCCCCTTCATCTTCCCGCTGCAAAAGGTGTCGTACGTTGTGCTGTTTATGATTGTCAATGTGTGGACGGTCATGATCCACGACGGTGAGTACCTGTCCAACGATCCTGTCATCAACGGATCTGCTTGCCACACCATCCACCACTTGTACTTCAACTACAACTACGGTCAGTACACCACGCTGTGGGACCGTCTCGGAGGCTCGTATCGCACTCCCGACAAGGAGCTGTTTGACCGCTCCACGAAGCAGGCCAAGTCGACGTGGCAGAAGCAGACCAAGGCTATGGAGACTATTCGCTCCACCGTTGAGGACGTCAACGATGACCGTGTCTACGCCGTCGACGACGAGAAGAAGAACCAGTGAACAAACCCCTCACTATGAAGTGTCACGGAGTTCTGTGGCTATAATGATTGGCCACTTACGTGACTCTTTTGCTCTGCCTCTACAGCAGAACTCCTCCTCCTTCTATTAGCACAGCACACAAAAAGCTAGCAGGCACGCTCTATACACTACGTGCCTGCTTCGCAACTCCACTTTTTTATGGCGATATAATCGCAGATGTACTTGATGCTGATTTCTGGTATTACAGCAGTGCTGGGTGATATCAAAAGGTCATGCACTTTATTAATGAATTAAATGATATTTATAACAGGTTCTTTGACCGGTAGTCGTCAAAGAGACAAGGCACGCCAGGGATGGCTTTAGGTTGGCTATGTGTGTTCAAACTCCTCGGGAAGAGGATTCTCATCTTCAGCATAGATGAGTCCGTTGAACAGAAGTGTACCGTACACCATGAGCGGGAAGCCCACGAGCTGGAGGAAGCGGAACTTCTCCCATCCAATGATGAGCGACGTGAGCCAGACACCCACGGTACGAGAAGTGTCAATCGTCGACCTTGACGTGGCCGAGATGTGTCGTGTCACGTTGAGACCGCAGAAGTTAAACGTACCCATAGAGACCATGATGGCCAACGACAGATAGATGAGCCCCGGCCTTGACAGGGTCTGGCTAAGGCCCTCGCCGAGATCAAACATGTCGACCGTTTTACTCTTACCGCCAAACAGAGCCACGATAAGCCCAGAACCAACAATGATGATGAGCTCACCAAACGTACCCTCCCAGGCAACGACTTTGACCGGCTCGAGAGAATAGCGTTCGAGGAGGTGCTCCTCGTATACAAACTGCGACGCCGTGAACAGCTGCGCCACGACAATGAGCAGCACTCCGATAATGGCCTCCCAGTTCTTCTCGACCTCGGTAGCGGTCGTCTTGGGCTTGCGATCAAAGGCAGCACTGAGACCAACAAGGAAGACACCGAAGAAGACCGAGGCAAGACCCAGCCACTGGCGCCGTGAGATACGGTGGTTGAGAAACAGCACTGATAGAGCACCCACAAACAGCACCACAGAGCCACGGACCATCTGGTAGATGGACACAGGCACAAGAAGTAGTCCTACATTCATGAGGGTCGTGGCCAGCAGGTCGAGAGCCGAAGGGATCGATAGCAGCAGTGTCTTCTTTCCTTCAAGAGGGCGGCCCACGGCTCCATCACCGAAATCATCAGTTTCGGAATCGCCGACTGGCGTATAGGCCGACTTGCGAGAGTGATTCATGGCAAAGTACACAAACCAGCAGGCCATTTCAGCCATGAACATCTGTGCACTCTGAAACACGGGCTGTTCAAAGTAGACCCGGTCCTTGGGATCCACGGCATCACAGTTCGCAACACACTGCAAGTCCTGCAGTTTGGTCAGCAGGGAATTGCAACAGCCCGAAACGAGCATCCCTATGACGAGGAGGGGGATCTGATATTAGACGGGCTCAGATCAAAGACATCAGGAAAAAGCGCTCACCTTTAAAGACACGGCCATGGTTGGTAAAGTGGATGGATTATGAGGATTTCCCCCAGACTGGAATATATTTGGGCGTGGTTAGCGCCGTGCGGCCCGGGGATATAAAAACTTCGGAGCCCTCGAACCTTGCCTACTTCTTAACACTCTTTCTCGGTCTCTGGCGGTTTTCGTCCAGTGACCGTGGCGTCCTCATGGGCGACACAGTTGGAGAAAGACAGAGTGATTAAACGCCTTTTTCGCTAACGACATCTCGAACCCACAGATGTAGTTTGATAGTAGGGAGGCGTACATACTTACGATAATGGAGGTTATTATGACGAATAAGACGGTTGAAGTTAGGAGAAGAAGTGTTTGGAAAGTAGAGAAAGGTGAGGTGCTAAGTAGAAAGGTGAATTTTTCGAAGGAGGTAGAACGATGAACGAGGGAAGAATGGAGTAGAATACAGATGGGTGGAGTACACTTGATCGCTAGTGAATATCAAATATTGGAGGCCAGAGTAAGCGAATGAGAGGCAGAGAGTTCAATTCTCTTGAATAGTGGTCTATTTGCAAGCAACCTGTCACTTCAGGCTATTCTGAGTAAGTACCTAAGAGAGGTGAATTGCTGATTTGCACCTGTGGCCAGAACTTGGGCACTTGATCTGAAGATAGTCCTAGACTTGCGAAGGTATCTGGTCTGGATATTGATTAGAAGGGAGTCCTGGAAGGTATTGAATAGAAGTGGGTCCTTGATGGCTTCCCGACAGGGCACCTACAAGTACTTTCTGGAAGGATATCAAACACTGTCTAGGTGTAACAAATGATCCCCTGAGGTGCACAGTCCATTGCTCTCAGGCTTCGTGTTGCAGCAGCTGGATGAACTCGCAGCTTGTTTCAACGCCATGTGTGGGGTATCGCTACACTTTATTGCAGTGTGGGGGTGCACAAGTCTCGTCATCTGAAACAGAGACCCTGGTCTTTCTTCCTCCAATTAGACTCACCGTGCCACCACCTTAATCACTGCGTGCTGCAGTATCTGCCCCCTTAAACAACTCAATTGAGTATTACTTCCCCCTTAAACCGTGGCGCGCCTCCCCTATTTGTCGGCGCACAGCTCAACCAAACTTTCCTCCAGTGCGGTGTATACACACGCACCCAATGGGAAGCGCTCGCAGGGGCTTGCCAAAGTTAAGCTCAGCACCAATACGGAGATGCGCAGCTACTGTGTATACCCACTGAAACGCAGTGTTGATTTGGGACCGCGCCCACCGGTTAAGGTTCACAAGCTTAAGGTTGAAACGCGTTCCTGGCGTAGCCGACGCGGCCGGATCCTTGCGTGGGCAGGTGGTCTGTACTGTTGCAGGAGCACTAAAGCGAGGTGAGGCTTGCCATGGCGTGCCACGACCTACCTACCAGGCTTGACAATTGCAGTCAACGCAGGAGTAGAGCAAGCCCATCCTCAATGACAGCTCGGCATTCGTTCCTAGCCTATTCTAGATGAGCCACGCAGTCTGGTTCCCGCGTCGTTATCACCTATCCCTTATCCCTGGATACCTTAATGAGTCCGATAGCGCGCGGCATCGCGCTGTATCCCTGAGTACGCGAGTGCCACCCGAGAAGATCTACCCAGCTCGGGCCAAGTTGGTACTAGGTACCAGCTAAGGCATATCCAGATACTGTGTGGAGCAGAGCCAGGTATCAAGTGAGGTAGATCCAGAAACCAGGCGAAACAGAGTGAGCCAGGTTTCATCTCACGTACCAATTCCACCTTGACCTGCACTTTCACTTCAAGGTCACCTTGACCTCACTTGACCTGCACCACTACCTCTACGTTACTTCACCTTCAATTCCAGCTAGACCTCCTGCTTCAACCTCCTGCTTGCGCCTCCTACATCGACTCCCCTACCGCCGCCGTCGGGGGCCACAATTTGACCCGCTTGGGCGGTCGGCCTAGGAGGCTGAAATATTATTCCACTAGCCAGTCAAGGGGGCTTGACCCTGCACTGAACAATGGCTACTCCCCTCAATAGGCAAAAACGGCCCGGACAACTATGACCATCGCAATGTTGTGCGGCCATCGGCATCTGGTCCGCACAGTGCGTATACTGCTGTTGTGATGCTGCCCGTTAGGTCGAGCAGAGACCCGACGATCGATGCAACTCATCACTCTTCATCGGCGGATCACGCAGGGGCCCTATGTACCTGGCAGACGGTAATTAGGCGGGCGGTACTGTACCAAAACATGAATCTATCAAGTCAATTGGTGTCGGGGACTCCGATCTTAGTGGTCTATGCTGAGTTTCAGACTTTTATAAGCTCGAATCGCTCAGAAACGGGTGTTCGACGCTGTGAAGCCAGAATCCCGAGACCCGCTCATCCATACCCGATCGGGGTTCTGCGATTGGCAAGATGGACAGCGCGGCTGGCGTAAACAGAGCCGAGGTGGCAGCAGCGGCATAGCGCACTAAGACGAGGTCAATTGACTTGTCAGTTGACAGGTCGAAAGAGTCCTCGACGAGATATCTACAATTCAGCGGGTTCTAGTTGGCTTAGGCTAACGACGAGTCTAACAGGACGCGTCGCGTCTAGCCGTGCATTCCAGCCGTGCAGCAAAACAACGCGCTCCACTATGTCAACACCAATCGAATCAGTTGCGAATCGCGTTAAGTCCGCGAGGCGTGTACACAATGAGGCACATTATGGTCCACCACGGTAAAATACGCTACAATGGCGGGCGTTAGGAAGCCAAGCTGTCCGCCTGGCTCACTCCCTCTTGACTATCTGCTCGCTCTGCCTCCAGTTCCTCCTCCCTGGTGGGCCCCCTTACAGACATATCTTTATTCGCGTCGCGTCTATTAAGCGTGAAAATATCATCTTCCTACTACTGTAAATCTCTACTTAGGCCCCTCCTAAACCCAACCAAAGCCCTAGCCTAGTTCCACAGACTTTCCCCCCACTCCCCCCTGGGTCTGCCCAATCACGCGACGCGCTTTCGCCGCCTTTCGCCGCCGCCCTTGCCGCACTCAACGCGTTGTTTTGAGTTTTCTTTAGGACGAATGCAGACGCATATGCGCGCCAAAAGCAACGCGCGGGCCCCTCTCTTTATCCCGAAACCTGAAAAAGCCATCGACTATTAAATCTCGCCTATTTCTTTTCGTTTCTCCCCTCCTAAACACACGTCCCTCCATCCATTTTTCTTCTCCCCGCTATGCGCGACTACAAAATTGTCGTGCTGGGTGCCGGAGGCGTAGGCAAGTCCGCGCTCACCGTGCAGTTTGTCCAGGGCGTCTACTCTGAGTCGTATGACCCGACCATTGAGGACTCGTACCGCAAACAGTGCCTGGTCGACTCGCGCTCTTGCAACCTGGAGATCCTCGACACGGCCGGTGTCGAGCAGTTTACGGCTATGCGTGAGATGTACATCAAGACGGGTGATGGTTTCATCCTCGTCTACTCGGTCACCAACGAGTCGTCACTGCGCGAGCTCATGGAGCTTCGCGACCAAATCATCCACATCAAGGACAATGCCAATATCCCCATGGTTCTCGTTGCAAACAAGTGCGACTTGGCCGACGACCGAGTGGTCTCTCCGCAAAATGGCGTCCAGGTCGCCGATGCCTGGGGAAAGGTCCCCTTTTACGAGACCTCGGCCAAGTACCGGTTGCACGTCGACGAGGTGTTTGTGGACCTTGTGCGCCAGATCATGCGCCGTGACTCGGGCTTCGGTTCGTCGCTGGGCTTGCGCAACTCCATCCCTGCCGACGACGTATCCATCAGGCCGACCGCCTCGTCGGGCCACAACAAGAAGTTCTCTCTAGGTCACCACTCCGCTACTTCTTCTTCATCGGCTCTGCACCATGGCGTGGCTTCCTTCGCCGTGGGATCCCACACCTCGTCCAATTCGACGAGTAGCAACTTCTCCAATCACTCGCACAGCGCCGTCGCGGCTGCTGCTGCCAATGGCATCCACCTCAAGAACGGGTTTCTTGACGAGGATCCTATGGAAGAAAAGACGAGCAGTCGCTTGCTGCGCTCCAAGCAGTCGGCTCGCAAGCTTTCCGGCAAGGCATCTACCTTCTCGCTGCGCAGATCCAACCGCGTTGCAAGCTCGGGCACTACCCACAAGAAGGAAAAGGATTGTGTGATTATGTGATGGGCACTTGCAGTGCAGAGCTTCTTCACTCTATCTCCCCTTTCCTCTTTCCCCAGTTCTTTATCTTCGTTAACTCCTCCCCCCTCTCTCGCCTCCATCCACACTCATTGACTTATGAACGACCCACGTTCTTTCTTTTTTACTCTGCCAATTCCCTGTCACTCTTTCTGCCACTCTTTTCCCACGACACTCTACCCTCGTTTGCTTCATCGGCCAATCTGCTGCTCTACGAGCCTGCCTGTTGCTCCGAAGATGTGACTCCTCATTGCCTGATCTGCTTTACGATCCTGTTACGACTGATGCCCTGTTACGTATTCTGTTTGATGTTTTTGCTGTTATGACTAGGATGCACAATACCATGGATTCACTAGCAAACCTTAGAACGACTCTGTAGTCTGATATTTCTAATGTAGTACCTGCCAGCTCAGAGATGAGACCGGACCTATCATCTACTGCTTGCTTTGACAAATGAAAAATTGTACATGATCGACCGAAACGGCAACGGCCAGTCACAAGGATTCGCGACAATGCCTCGGCCGATCGCAAACTATCTACCCGCGGCCCATCTCAGTCATTGCAGATCGTCGGCCTCGAGGTCGGGATCGTCCGATCTTCACGAACTAACCCATTCCGCGCCTCGTAATAGTGATCATTACATGCGCCAGACACCGAAGTTGTCCTTGGATCGCTGCGATGATTCGAAAGTACGTGCTTGCGACCGGATCTCAAGAGCCCGGCCAAGGTATGCACGCGTGTCCTGAGGACGAATGACTCCGTCGTCCCAGATGCGCGCACTGCCAAACTTCACGTTGGACTCGTGCTCAATGCGAGCCCGTAGCTCGTCGTTCTTGTCCTTGTTGGAACCAACCGTCTCCATGACTGATGCCAGTTGCTCGGCACCCATAACGGCCGTCTTCGAGTTGGGCCATGTCCACAGGAATCGAGGCTGGTACGCACGTCCACACATACCGTAGTTTCCAGCTCCATATGAACCTCCAATAACAACTGTGTACTTCTCGACACCAGCGCCAACAACAGCGTTGACGAGCTTAGCTCCGTTCTTGGCGATTCCTCCACGCTCAGCCTCAGATCCGACCATGAATCCAGAAATGTTCTGTAGGAAAACGAGCGGCGTGTCACGCTGTTTGCACAGCTGGATGAAGTGTGCTCCCTTGAGCGATGAGTCGCTGAACAGCGGGCCCGAGTTGGCAAGAATACCCACGGGGTGTCCATAGATTGAGCTCCATCCGCACACCAGCGAAGTACCGTAGTTCTTCTTGAATTCACTGAACCGCGAGCCATCGACAATGCGGGCAATGACCTCCTTGACGTTGTAGCCGACACGCAGATTGTCGCCCACAATACCACCCAGCTCGGCAGGGTCATACAGAGGCTCATCGTAAGTCTTAGGGGCTTCCTTCGTCACTGGAAAATTGAGGTTCGACACGAGCTGGCGAAGAATCGAGATTCCCTCCTCCTCGGTCTCAGCAAGATAGTCCACAACACCACTGACAGATGAGTGCATGTCACCACCTCCGAGATCCTCGGCGCTGATGACCTCGCCTGTAGCAGCCTTGACGAGCGGAGGACCAGCCAGGAAGATGTGACCGGTACCCTTGACAATAATGGATTCGTCGCTCATAGCCGGCACATAGGCACCTCCAGCAGTGCAGGGGCCCAAGACAAGCGCTAACTGCGGCACGCCCTGCGACGACATGCGCGACTGTTGGTAAAAGATGCGACCAAAGTGGTTGTGAGCAGGGAATACGTCAGCCTGGTGTGGCAGGTTGGCACCACCAGAGTCCGTGAGGTAGAGACATGGTAGGTTGTTCTCCATGGCAATCTCCTGGGCTCTTAGGTGCTTGCGCACCGTGATGGGGTAGTAAGTTCCGCCCTTTACTGTGGAGTCGTTGGCAATGATTAGACATTTGACGCCCTGAACAACACCGACTCCAGTGATGATACCTCCAGCACGAATGTCGTCCTTTCCGTACATGTCGAGACCTGCCAGAAGCGAGAATTCAAGGAAAGAAGTACCGGGATCAATGAGAGCTGCAATTCGGTCCCGAGGTAGCAACTTCTTGCGGGCCAGATGCTTGGTGCGCACTTTTTCTGGGATCTTGTCTGGGTTTGTGTTATGGTCGTGAATACCCTCGAGGTCGGCAATCAGCGCATTCATGGCGCTCGCCTTCTCTTTGAACTCGGGCGATTGAGGAGCTACTTGCGATGCGATGACCTGAAGCTCACTGGCCATGGATTGAGTCGCAAACACCGACTGCGTAGACGCCATTCGCGTCCAGGCCGCGGGCCGCGTCAGTGCACGTCTGCTTAAGCGGAAGGCCGAGATCATTCGAGGCAATTGACTGTGTTGGATTGCGGTTAGTTGAACACAAAGTTTGCAACCCCAGCTAGAAACGCATTTTTATACCGACCGATGATGGGCCGGAGGGTAAGGGTGCCGATGTGGGGTAAACCGTCGACTACCGAGGTGCCGATGTGGGGTAAAAAAAAAAACGGATTTCTCAACTACTAGAAACTCAAATCATAACTTGGTAACTTTTGAGAAAATTCCTATTGTAACTACACAATAATCAAAACTTCATCATGTTGAGCCAACGACTGCGCCACGCGGCCCGCTTGCGACCTGCTCTTGTCGCCCGTCTCACACCCGTGAGATACTCGTCCACAGCCATCTCCATTGATGAGCTTCGTGAAGGAACCGCAGCTTTCTGCGCCGAGGAGATCCCCGAGGAGCTTGCTGCTAAAACTGACCGTGACAACGCGTTCCCCAACGAGTTGTGGCCGAAGCTGGGTGCTGCTGGTCTGCTGGGAATCACTGCTCCTGTCGAGTATGGTGGTCTGGGGCTCGGATACCTGGCGCACTCAGTCGTCATGGAAGAGTTGTCACGCGCTAGTGGATCAATTGCGCTCTCATACGCTGCACACTCGCAGCTGTGCGTGAACCAGATCTCGCTCCACGCTACAGAGGCCCAGAAGCAGAAGTATCTCGAGCCTCTCATCGCTGGTACTAAGATTGGAGCTTTGGCCATGTCCGAGGCTGGATCCGGCTCGGACGTCGTATCGATGCGTACTACGGCCGTCGAATCTGACGATGGTTCGGGATACATTATCAACGGAACCAAGATGTGGATCACCAACGGCCCTGATGCTGATACGCTCGTCGTGTACGCCAAGACGGACCCCAAAGCCGGCTCCAAGGGCATTACCACATTCCTCGTCGAGAAGACTATGCCTGGGTTTTCGTGCTCGCGAAAGCTCGATAAGCTGGGCATGCGCGGTTCCAACACCGGTGAGCTCGTGTTCGAGAACGTGTTTGTACCCAAGGAGAACGTTCTCGGCAAACTCAACGGCGGAGTCTACGTTCTCATGAGCGGACTCGACGTCGAGCGTCTGGTTCTCTCTGCTGGACCCGTTGGTATCATGAAGCGTGCTCTTGACGAGACGCTGCCCTACGTGCACCAGCGCAAGCAGTTTGGCCAGCCCATTGCCCACAACCAGCTGCTTCAAGGCAAGCTTGCCGACATGTACACTAAATACGCTGCCTCGCGCTCCTACCTCTACGCGACGGCACGCGATGCCGATGCTCGAAAAGCAGCTGGTGCTAAGCCCGACTCAAAAGACTGTGCTGGAGTCATCCTGTACGCAGCTGAACGTGCCACTGAGGTCTGCCTGGATGCGATTCAGTGCCTCGGTGGAATGGGCTATGTCAACGAGACTGTTCCTGGCCGTCTGCTGCGTGATGCCAAGCTTTATGAGATTGGAGCTGGCACATCCGAGGTCCGTCGTATGGTGATTGGTCGTGCTTTCAACAAGGAGTACGCTTAGTAGGCCAAATACGCTGACGCCATCACATTAACTAGCATTTACGAACAATGATATTAACTTCATAACAAAGTCGAGGCTCCGGGAATCTCAATAATATCACGAGAACGCAAGGTATATAGAAAGCCCACAAACTTTAAGAGCGTACGACTAGAACTTGGCTTGTTAATTAACTCCGTCCTTCCGCATGGTCTACATCTTCACGTTTACATTTCTACTACGCTCCCATCACCGTTTACATCGTAATCATCGATAACATCTAGAAACAACAAACTCTTTTAGAACCGCAGGCAGGGGCCAACAGCGTCCTTCGCTCGCATCATCGCATCATGCTTTAGTTGTCGGAACCAATGGGGGTCTCCAGGACACGGCGAGTTGCAAACAGCTTGGGTGTGACTGTGGCACCAAACTCCTCGATCTGTGTGCAGTACTTGTCAATCTGGGCACTGATGAGAAGATTCTCCTGGCGAGAGGGCTCCTCAGGAAGACGGAACAGCGACTTCCACTCTTCGGTAGGCAGCGCAGGCTTGCCAGCAGCCTCGCGGGCCGTGTTCTCGGCCTTGCGCTTCTGCTGCCATTGCTGGATCTTGGCCTTTTCCCGACTGGACTGGCGCTGATAGTAGTTGTAGTTGCCCTGCTCGTAGTGGAAATCGTCGACCGAGTCGAAAATGGCCTCAATGTTGTTCTCGAGGAAGCTGTCCACAGAGATGGTCAGGTCCTCAAAGTCCTTGGCCTCCTCGACCTCCTTGGAGCTGTGGAGGTACAGGGTAATAAGGTGCGAGTTGCGGATCTCCACCGTCAGCTCGTCAAAGATGTTGGAGTATGCAAGATCGTTCTTGACGAGGTTCTCCGTCGTGAACTTGCCGTCCTTGCGTGCAGCTAGGTATGACGCCGACAGGCGGTAAGCATGCAGCGAGAACGAGGTGCGCGTAGACTTGGCCACGTCGTGCACAAGCATGATAGCCTCGGGGTTCTCCGACTGGATGGCCAGCATGTTGTCAATGATGCTCTGCGAAAAGAAGCGACCCATGTTGGAGCTCACATACCAACCCACCGTGTTGGAGTCGACGTTGACCTCGCGCAGGTGTTCGATGATATCGGCCTGGTACTTCTGAATGGCCTTGGTGCGCAGGCCTGAGCCATCGTTGTCGATAGCGGAGGCGGGCAGAGGGAAACAGTGACTGACAGACACCGACTCGTCATCGGTGTTCTCAAGACCCAGCAGGTGTCCGCAGGCCTGCGAAGGGAACTGGTCCGACGAGTGCTTGATGATCTTGAGCACCACGCTCGAGTCTACGACCACCTGTTTGGCGGTTCCTGGCCTAGGAATGACAGGAGTTCTTAGTTAGCAATGGTTCGACGAGATATAGGCGTGAAGGGAGTTGTAGAGTATGGCGACCGGCGGGAAACGGCACCTGAATAGCTGGAGGACACAAACAAATGACGCGTACTATGCCTCCAACCGCTCTATACTATAGCAGTCCCTTTTGCCTCTCAAAGACTCACGATTTCAGCATTCTGGCTATATCAGATCAAGAGAGGGCGATTTTCAGAATTTTTCACTGTCCGTAGTGGCGCATAAGAGAGTATGTTTATAACCAGATCCATATGTCGAGAGCCGCTCCTAGACTCCGCGTAGTTATAATAGGCGCTATTAGCAACTGTGCAGTCTACTACCCATTGTTTGAGACACATTAGCTTTGGTACAACATGTCCAGCCCTAACTCGTGCCATGCTGAAGCATGCGCTATACAAAGTGAGTAGCATTGGATAGGCAGATGGAGAGCTGTTGTACTCTTGTTGTATGCAAGTTGTATTCATTTTATAGGCGTGCTATATTCTTGCTACAACTATGAAATGACTCGTGTGACATAACGCTAACAAGATTGCATCCAACGTAACCGCTACGACGAATCAAAGTGCACAAAGCTTATTGATCAGCTTTACGAGTGCTGTTCACGGATCTATCGAGATTACGGAACAGACCTCAAGCCAATAGCGTGCCCGAAGCCGGATCTCCTCAAGCTGAAGATCGAGCAACGGAAGGCCGACAAAATCGATGCCAAGCTTGTGAGGTGAAAGTTCCTTGTGAGGTGAAAGTTCTTAAGCGATGTGGTAGGGAGACGTGAATCGTCGTCTATAATGAGCCTACTAAAGGGTGGTCTCTCGCTAGAACGGTGAAGGACTATCCAGGCATTCCAAACGAATTGGGGCTTCACAAGTCGTTTCAAGAGCCGTCTCACAGATTAGCCAGATTTGTGCCATCAGCTTGCTCGTTTATTAGCACTTTATGGACAGGGCAAGTCACTGTGAACATTTCTGAACATTTTCTTGATCCCATGAAGACACTGACCCATCCAACCAACAGCTCTTACACGACAGGACTACACCGAGTCTACACCCTGCTTACAACTTACACGATCTCTACATCCCTTCTCCCATTCATCTCTAACATTTGTTTCTATTACTTTTGCATGTATGTTGCGAGTCACGATACAAGCCACCGGACGAATCCAGGTTGCACGATTCACGGACCGGAACAACGGAGCGCATAGCGCAATTACTTTTAGGCTACCCTAGCACGCACGATTGCACAGCAAAACGACCGCTTCACAATAAGCAGCGGTCCGTGACTCTGGGCGCCTGTAAAGACATTGTATGAAGAAGAAGACTCTGCGGTGAAAAATTCTTATATGGACGCGTCAGCCGTGCTGGATGCAGAGCCAGCTAGCACAGAAATGAGGGTGAGGAGGGACTAGCACTACACTGTACGCACATTTCGGTGCACTGTATCATGCTATACACGTGCTGACGAGCTTATATTGTCTTGGATATTCCTCCCTCTCTCAGGTCCTCGTGGTGAAAAATCCCCCTAACTCCATATGGTTGAGCGACCCCCCAATTCTCCACTGACTAGTTTGGCTCGGGTACAGCCGTTGCTAGGGTGCGTTGCTATGCAGGGCATCCCGAAACATCACGGTGCGCTTGGCAGATTGACATTTCCAACGCGTTAGGCCGGTATCCAAGCATCAACTGGTCGTGTACTACTTTAAGGCAACTTGTCACGCGCAATTGCCTTATTAACGGTACCATTTTCGCCCCTTTGTCACGCTTCAAGCTGCCTCTCCACGCGACACGCGAACTGTGGGGCTCATGCAGGCTCGGAACGCACATATTAGACGTGTGATACTCGGCTAGCGACCTGACCCACTGTTTGTTGTTGTACTTGTACCTGTACCTTGCACTATTCCCACGCTCGCGACTGGAACCTGTGGTCTCGACAAATGCCAGGTCTCGACAGAACGCCGCTGACTGCGCGCACTCCGCTGCAGGAGGTGAGTCCTAACAAGCAGACGGACCGCTCGGCCAAGAAACCGCGGTTGAGCGATGGCCACTGGCGAGCAGATGTCCCGGTGTACCATGGAGCCGACCAAGCTCCCAGCTATCGCGATTATAGTCATGCGGTAGCACCTCCACCAGTCCAACACCGCCTTCACCACACAGACATGCTCAATGATCCGCCAGCTCAACAAACTGGCGCCTACGGTCACGTCCAGTACAATAGACCAGAACAGGTATCGGCACCACTACCACCAGCAGTTGATCGCACTCCTGGAGCTCCTTCTGCTGCCTCGTCTGCCATCTCTGGGGCCCCTGTGACATCTGCTGCTGCCCCTGCCTCGCCAAACACATACCCACAGACCCACCGCATCAGCGAGCTGCTGTCGTCGCCGCCGGGTCCGACCTCGTCGGCGCGCCTGGCCTCGCCAGTGCCGCTACTGCCGCGTCGTCATGGTGTGCACGCGCGCTCCGCGTCCTCAGTCCAGCGTCTCCAAACAGAGCGCGATGTCGCGTTTCGCACTCACGCCTGGCGCCTCCAGAACCGTCTCCGCATCGCCTACTACAAGGTGCTCACGAACCAGACCAGCGTGTCGCTGGCCAACATACAGGAGCCTCAGCCGCGACAGCAGCCTACGGCCTCACTAGCCGCCAGATCCATGACGCCTGTGCGCCCTACTCGCCCCGCCGGCTCCATCAACTCGACGCCGCTACCGCATGACGTCCGAGGCACTCCCGCTTCCATGGGTGCCGCCAAAAGCCTGCTCAAACTGGGCCATTTCTAACCTTTTGCTTCTTCGTAATCGCATTCGTCCTATGTACGATAGTACCTAATGAATTCACGTATATGACCATTAGGCGGAGGAGCCGCCACGAAGCTAGACTCTTAGAATCTCATCGAGGGCTCTGCGACGATACTCGCTGTCGGAAAACAGAGCTCGAATGAGCCCTGCCAACTCGTCTGGCGTGAAGTCAACAAGCGAGTTCTCTGTGTACAGGTACGAGATGTCTGCGAGAGTGCTCGTCAGAATCTCGTTGAGATACTGGAACTTGATCCACGAGGGCACGAAAAACGCAGTTCTATCCCCGCCCTCGGGTGAAGGGGCTGACCCAGCAGGCACAAAGATGTCCCCTAGACCGATCAGAGCCTCGATGATGTTGGAAAGCTGCCCGCTGTCCGACTCGGTGATGTCCTCTTGCGACTCAACGGCGCTGATGACAGCAGTCACAACCGTTTCGAGCAACGCAGCCAGCACTTGACTAGCGACCCCGTACGAAGCGTACTCCATCAGCTTGCTGGCGGTGCTGCGAATGTATCCTATAATCTGCGCAACCGCGTTCTGGCAGTTCTCGGCATTGTCTCCACTCGAGTCCGTAAGCTGATTTGTAGTCGACAAAATAGACAACAGCGTTGTCTGGCCTTCGTCAATAATTAATGCTAATCGCCGATTGGCATGCTGGATGAGAAGCTCTTTATCATCTTCTGAAAGCGGCACTCGCCCATTGATCGCAGCTAATGCCGACATGTCATTGTATGCAATGATTCCATGAGGAATGCCCTCGTAGATAACAGGAGCCAGGGCCAGATATAGATTGACGAATGCAGACACAGATTGAGTGTGGGTATCTGAGTATCCCGAGATGTGTGAAAGAAACGTGTTTACAGCCTCAGGAACGTCTTCCGTGGCATTTGTTACCGTCTCTGTGTCCTGAGCACCTGTCGAACCTAGTGCCGGCGACTCTGCAACAGGTCCAGAAGAGGGTTCGACACGTACGGCCTGCTGCTGCTCTTCTTCATCGTCAGCCTTGACCTCTGTCTCGTCTCCCCAGCCCCAGTCCTCATCATCCTGTGGCTCGGCTTCAGGATTCGGCTCAGGTTGTTCTGCCTCCTCGTTCTCGTCGTCGTTCCAGCCCCATTCATCATTATCCGCAGGATTTTGATCCGGCTGGGCTTCAACGGTGCTCTCATCAACTTGCAGTTCATTTTGAGAACTAGCAACCTGTGCAATAGATACAATTCTCTGAGAAAGCTGTAAGTTGTCCGCTGTCAGCTTGCGTCGCAGCTCGTCTAGTTGTGACGCTCGCCGGCGTGCTGTCCACTCGCTGACAAAGCCATCCACCCAGAAAGGCAGCTCTGAGGACTTCAAGCCCCATTTTTCGGAAAGTAGTTTATCAAAGGACAGAGCAGTCGTGAGCTCGGCTTTGAATGCAGGCAACTGTGTGGGGTCCGACGGGAACAGTGACGGCAGCGTATGGTTGCACAATTGGCTGACGACATGACTTCCAAATCGTTTGGAAATGGCGAGCGAAATGAGTGACGACTCGAATGAGTCCTGAAGGTATTCGACAGTTGTAGTCAATACGTTCATGAGAGAAGTGACGGTGAGAGCAGCCAGGTGTGATAGCTTGAGTGTATTGGCTCCTGACGAGGCGTCTCTGCTGGTTTCGGCCTTGGACACAAGGCCGTTTAGTATTGGGTCAAAGATGTGCTTTTCGAGCTTGCGCAGCAAACGCTCGGTTCGTACGTTGCGCCCCCCAGACGTTTCAAGTTCACGAACGGCCGCATACAGCTCCTCGAGGCTAATAGAGTTCACAGTCTGTGATACAGATAGTATCGCAGACCCCGGGGTGTCACTGGACAGGACAATTGCCTGTTGCCAGCTCTCGTCAACGGTCGTCGCAATCTTAGCAGATAGATCACTGAGGTGTCGAGAGATGTCCTGCTCGAGCACAGTACCTGGATACATGGATGCAAAGTCAGCAAGCTTTGCTCTCACAGTTTCAAGTGACGAGTTTGCCTGGACGAGTTCGCCTATTCCAAGAAGCGTTTCTGTTTCTTGGATTCCCGTTCGCACAACCCATAGTTGATCCAGAGCCGAGGAACGCTCCGCTATATCGTCGAGCTGACGTTCAAAGGTCTGTCCTGAGCCGTTATCCTCCGTAATTGGTATTGAACTGAGGTCGAGTTGAGATCCGCCTTCCTGAGTAGCAGAGATGAGAGAATCAAATGAAGCACGTATCCTGCTCTCTACCTCCGCGATCGTGTTGCTGATGGCCTTTTCGTCAAACAGCCGGTTCCACACCTCATCGTTGGAGAAGTGAGCATCTTCTAGGTTAAGTTGATGATTGTCGCCATCTTTCGCCGACAATTCGACGAGCTGAACGAGCGTCGCTACCTCCATGAAGCTGGCGTTTGCAATAGTAGGAGAGCGTGTCGCACTGTGAAGTTGTCCACATGGCGATGGTCCTAACCCTACACGGAGAGGTACCAAAGAGACGGCGGTTGTCTGAGAACAAGACGATTTTTGTAAGCAATAGATAAGTTAAAGGAAAACAACCGTATTAAAGTGTAAATGAGTTGACGTTTAGTTGGCGCGGTCATTGGCAGAAGATTCTTTGGGGAGAACAGGAAGGACAAGGAGAGGGTCAAGGTGACAAACCTCGGATTCACTAACAAACAAGCCGACAAAATAATCAACTGCCAGCAAACGGCCTCTAATTACCCTTTATTGTGGAACTGAGTCTTGAAAAACTAGTGGGCTGGATCCACAGTCTGTGTACACTCAATTGAGGTCAGTAGTTCACCATAACGCAGTTCTCCTTTACATTGCCTACAATTTTATACAAGAAGGACTTCAATGGGGTTTGAAATTGCCAGAACTGTTGCATACTCTACAAAAGCGTGATACAAGTATTCACCTCATCAAAAATGGAGCGAAAGGTAGCAAAACGTGGACTAGAAAAGATCGATAAATAGGCATACTGGGCGATAAGATAGAGGTTAGGGGTAATATATGGCTTGTTAGCTCAACGGTCTGAAAGCGACGAAGTTAAATGAAAAAAGTGATGTTGCTAACCTTGAATCTGTGTTTAATCTGTTTTTCAATCATATAGATTGGCCATTAGTTAAGACTTCACATAAACTGATATACGTCCGGTACTGTACCATGTTAGTCATGCGGGGTATTTATATTTTACAGCCATGCTATGCCCACATTCCTAGTTACACTTCGCAGTAACAGCCTAATGAGTTTCCACGACGTTCTCGGCAAACTGGAGCGCGGGGAGCCATTTCGGCCGCTCGAAGATGGGCCATTGCCATCGGCAGAAGCCTTGGACAGTGCAATTGATACAGTGACACGGCTCTCAAAGTTGCCGGCCAAGGGTCTCGGAGAAGAGCTCACGACGGAGACGCTAATCAACAAGATTCTTCCGGGTCTTCCAAACCACGATGCCAAGTATTACGGCTTTGTAATTGGCGGAGTGACACCCGCCGCTGCTATAGCCGACCATTTGGCCTTGTGGACAGACGCCAATGTTCAAGCGCATCTTCCAGCGGAGTCGGTAGGCACAGTTGTCGAGGCGGCTGCGCTCAAGATGGTCGTGGAGCTGCTTCAGCTGGATCCAGATGTCTGGTGCGAGAAGACATTTACGACGGGTGCTACATCCAGTAACATTCTTGGTCTGGCGTGTGGCCGTGAGTATGTTGTTTCCTCGCAGATGTCACCAACTGGTCCGTCTGTGGCGAAGCTGGGCTTGCTCAAGGCATGTCGTCAGGCTGGAATTGACGATATCCAAGTTCTCAGCTGTAAACCCCACTCATCAGTTGCTAAAGCAGCAGCGATTGTGGGTATTGGCCAGGAGTCTGTGCGGTTGGATCCTCAGCAGCAGTGGTATTTCGATGTCGAGGATCTCGAAGCGACGCTCAAATCGAACAGCGAGTCTCGCACAGCGTCCATTGTTGTAGCTCAGTTTGGTGAAGTCAACACAGGTGGATTCACCAACCAGATGGAGCGATTGCGCAGTCTGTGTGATAGCTACGGAGCATGGCTCCATGTTGACGGAGCCTTTGGCATGTACATCCGTACCCTCGTGGGCAGCAGCTCGCCATTTGCAAGTCAAGCTGCTGGAATTTCACAGGGACTCGAGCTGGCAGACAGTATTGGAGGCGACGGACACAAGACGCTTAACGTCCCATACGACTGCGGCGTGTTTCTGAGTCGACACAAAGGTATACTTCCCCGTATCTTCTCGAACGTGGGAGCTGCGTACCTTGTGACGGGCACAAACAGTGAGGATCAGCTGATAAACGGGTTTGACGTTGTCAACATCCCAGGGCCTCTCAATGTTGGAATCGAGAATTCAAGACGGTTCCGCGCACTTCCCGTATACGCGTCGCTACTGGCGTACGGCCGAAATGGGTACGTTGATTTCCTTGACAGAATTGTAGTATTCTGCCGTAAGCTGGCGACGTGGGTTGAATCAAGCGATAAGTACGAGCTTCTACTGGACAGCCCCGAGGCGGCGTGGATGGTTGTGCTGTTTCGAGCCCGCGATCCCACGCTGAATGCGCAGCTCAAAGCAAAGATAAACGCTAGTGGCAAAGTCTACGTTTCAGGAACAGCGTGGGCTGGTACCCCTGCTGTGCGTGTTGCTCCTTGCAACTGGAACGTTGTCTCGGGCGACGAGCAAGCCGTCATTGATGTGTTAGAGTCTCTTTAGAGTCGTCTGCAATCCAAAAAGCTGTTGAATCTGAAGTGTACTATCAACTCTTAGGCTTGAATTAAATTCTCCAGGCTTCTGACTTCCAGTGTGTTTAATCAGAGATCAAGTGACCTAAAGTCATGAGACAGCTTGTGACTGAAAGCTATCAGAAGGGGAGTTCCTTCACGCCATCACACTTTTTCCTGTAAGACTCATAGCTGCCTGAAGTGCCTATACCCAATTGCAAAGCTTTGAAACTCTAGTTCATCTAATTTTTTTTATCTTGGATCTCAAGCTGTATTGATCTAGACACCAGTCCCGCTAAAGCTGATCAGTTCACCCCTGAGACCCCCTGAATGGGTCCACTGCCGGGTGACGGATGCAGTATTTAGAGATCTAATCAGCCAAGTTTGAATTTAGACTCGGATTCACACTAAAGAACACACGATGACAGAGGAGAAGTCGCACAGACCCGTTGGTAAGTGGCGTAGGGGCTGTAAGCTGACGAGACTAACGCAGTGACCATTAAGGCGGTCGATATGGTGAGAGGAATGCCGAGGAGTAGCATATTTGGGTCTAGCTAACACAGTCCCCCGATATGCAGGCCGAGGTGATTGCACTCGCCAGGACGGCGATGCGACCCGAAGTACTCGAGAAGGACGTGGCTGCCGAGATTAAGAAGGAGCTGGACCGCAAGTACGGCATCACTTGGCATTGTATTGTTGGTAAGAGCTTTGGATCGTACGTGACGCACGAGACCAACAACTTTATTTATTTCTACGTGGATCGCCTCGCGGTGCTGGCATACAAGACGTCGTAACGCGTTGGCGTACGGAACAGGTCGTAAACCGCAAGATTCATGACCCTTGAACCATGGTTCGGAATGGATACCCATGGTATGAGCAGTATTGTGGGGTCTAGGCTCTAGCAGTACGAGCTTGAAAGAGATACCAGTATATATCAATTCGAATAGACTGATGCTTTATGTGTACAAAGGGCTTTTGTGTACTATTAGACGTTTGTGGAGTGCCTTAGTTAGTATAAGGTAGTGGGGTAACTCGTGGTGGTAGAAATTATTGCAGTCATGAGGCCAGGCAGAGCAGGGGAAGGGCCTAGGGCTGTAGTGGGGTACGAAAAAGGGGCAGTTCACGTAGCTTGAGACACGAGACCTAATTGAGACTTTGTTAAAGTCACGCGTCTTGTCATCATTACAGGGACACTAGGCAAGACGCCCGGATACTTTGCGTGTTAATATCCGAGAACTGGTGTCTTTACAACGTGAAGGTAGGTAGCCAGTTATGGCCAAGATGTACGGAGGGTATGCTGCTAAGGGGTTAGCTAACCCGAAGTACCCATGCTAACTTATGGGTTCTAAACTGTAAAGTACGCTAGTCTGAGACCCATATCAGACAGCAACAGTGCCAGTCAGAAGACCTTCGTAACCTTAGCGAGGGCGGGGCTCTTGCTCGTGTTTTGTAATCCCCAGGCTGGCACTGCCTTCTCATCCCCTGAAACGGTTTTATGCGTGTATCCGCAACTGTCAAAAGTATCGCCGATCCTCGCATGCCGAGGTCTCGGCCCTAGGAAGTTAACTAAGTAGAGAGGAGAGAGAACAGACGAAGACAAACAAAACAACAAAAATAAGAACAAACAAGCAAATAAGAGTAGTAGTATAGAGTATTGGTGACGATGGACAGAAATTTGTATAAACATATAGCGTAGTGGAAATCTTTTTCAAGGGTTTACTACTCCTCCTAAGCCCCCCTCACTGCCGACCATCGGCAGGCTCCGACACTAGTTGCACTATCGCCGCTAACCCCTCGCGCACCCCGCGCACCCCGCGCATCTCACAACGCACAAAAAGGTTCCTGGGCTATGCACTGGCGGGCTGAGCGGATGCATGGGGTCTTTGTGGTCTTTGTTGCTCGGAGGCTGCCAAACCTTGGACGCCCACCAAGTGGAGCCGATCCCGCGGTTATAATTTGTGACGGACGAGTCTATTGTAATGGCGACAGACAAGAAGAAGGACACGTTGCGTGTGCAATATTTTACATGAGCTGATTGCCGTTTCGGGCGAGGCCATGACCTGACGAGAGTCTCGAAAAAAGCGGAGACGGCAATACCGGACGGCCGCACCGCGGAAACCGTTTAGTGCATATGCGGCCCATCTAGAAGCCGTTCTCATCCGGCAGATTGGCTTTCTTGGATGGGGTTAGACAAGAGAAGTCAGGCGACCTGTTCAGATGGTCGTGCTCCGTTGAACACCAATTCAACTGTCAATTCCATGACCAGATTGTCTTCCTCGTTACTCTCACTACTCGCTGCTTTTCCAATACCCCTGCCTTTTCACTTCCCGTTAGTTTCCCCCTCCAATCACGGGCCGAATGATGCAGCTGATAACCCTTTTGGGCCCTGAGCCGCGCCGCCCGTCAACTTGTTCTGTGCGCCCGGCAAACGCATTTTCCGTTTCCTATATAACCACCCGGCCGGCCCATTCTAGACCCTGGTCCTTTTACATTTGTTTGTGTACTTGGCTGATTTTTGCTTGGTATCGTCTGTTTTTTCTCGGTACCTAACTCACTGCCTTGTCCCCTGTCGCACTTGCTCTTCGGTCGGCTCCACTTGTTCGGCTGCTCTCCCCCGCTTGCTGCTTCACTCTCTCTCGAGTCTCGAGACTGCAATTTGCATCCTTGTGCGCGCTGCTACAACTGAACAGAAAACAGAAGCAGCGCCTCCACACTTCTAATAGCTTGATTCCGTGTCTCCACCCGGCCACGCTAGACTTAGTTCTATCCTTGAACTACTTTGCCTGAAGGCTGTCGATTCCGTGCTGCGAGCAAGGTTTCAACGACTTTTTCACCACCTGTCAAGTCTCGTTTTCGTTGTGAAATCTTCGACAGAGACTGACCCTCGACTAGGCGCGACTTATCGGGATCTGTGCGACTACTACTTGTAAGTCTCCTTTGTCTCCTTTGCTAGCTGCCCCTCTGCTGCCCGTCTGAGGCCCGCTTCGATCCTTTTGACTCTGACTTGTCCTTTGATCACCCTTCCCGCCTTTCCTGCCTATTGCTTTCACCATCCCCCCCTTCCTACTCTACAACCCCATCCACAATGTCTGCACTCGAGGATGTCATTATCCCCGTGGCTCCCAACTCGCCTATCTTCCCGTCGGCCTCCTTCACCTCTGAGTCCAATATCAAGTCGCTTGAGAACCAGGTCTCATCTTCGGGTGGCGTCTCCGTGTCCATAGTACTCGCTGAACAGGTCTTGTTCCTCCAGGGCTTCTCGCCAGAGGAATATGGCGACCATCCGCCGGCTCTGCTACGTGGCTCACTCGTCGTGACCACCTCAAAACCCACAAAGATCAAAACCATCACTCTGACCTTTAAGGGCCAGAGCAGAACAGAATGGCCAGAAGGTATCCCGCCCAAGCGCACAGAGAACTTTGAGGCAAATGACCTTCACTGTCACGTTTGGTCCTTTTTCAACGCCTCCTTCCCCATGGCCGAGTACTCGTCGGGCGCACACCTCGTTAGGTACGCCAAAGACTCGGCCCTAGGCCCATCCGAGGCAGCTCTTAATGGTAACCGTCCGAGAAGCTCAAGTAGCAACTCTCTTGCCAGCATCCGTACTCGCAGCGGCAGTAATGCGTCGCGAACACGCTCGAGTTCAAACGATTTCGCCGGTCCGCCAGAGCGTGGTCGCTCGAGCCTAGGTCTGCACCACTCGGGCGACTCAAACACCTCGCTCAACAACCTATCGGGAGGTAGTGCCATCAAGGGATTTGCCTCACGGTTGCGTCGTGCTGCGAGTCCCAACCCATCGTCCATTGGATCTGTCCAGAACTTCTCGGGCGTTGCCCTCGGCCCGCACCGCAGCTTCTCCAAAACAGAGGCTCACGAACAAGACACACACTCAAAGGGCTACCGCATATTCGAGCCTGGTGAGTATATTTATAACTTTGAGCTGGCCATCCCACAGTCATTACCCGAGTCCATCAAGGCCACTTTTGGCTCTGTCGCCTACAACCTTGAGGCTCTTATTGAGCGTCCTGGAACTTTTAAATCGAACATCTCAGGAACTCGTGAAGTGCTCATTGTTCGCACAACGTCCGAAAACAACCTAGAGGCCACTGAGCCTATCGCAATTTCGCGTGACTGGGAAGACCAGCTCCATTATGACATTGTCATTGCCGGCAAATGCTTCCCCATAGGAACAGCTGTGCCCATTGCATTCAAGTTCACACCTCTTGCCAAAATGCGCTGCCATCGCATCCGCATTTATGTCACTGAGAACATTGAATACTTCTGCAAGAAGAAAAAGGTGCACCGCATCGAGCCTACAAAGAAGTACCTTGTCAAGGAGTACTTGCCTGACGGTGGCATCTCCAACTCGCTACTAGACGAATTCACGGGAAGTGAGCTCACGTCAGCCACCGAAATGGAGTACAACGTTGTCATTCCCGAGTCTTTTAACAACGAAAAGAACCAGTTACACCCAAACACCGCTTTTGATAACATTCAGGTCCACCACTGGATCAAGCTCGTGCTTCGTCTATCCAAAGTTGATCCTAGCGATGCGTCGAAACGCAAGTTCTACGAAATCTCGATTGATTCGCCCATCACGCTCCTTGACAACCATTGCACCAATGCCAACCTCATGCTTCCACAGTACAACCCGCGACGCCCGAGCCTTGTGTCCAACGCGTCCAGCAGCACTATCCCTGTGCCGATGAACATGAACTCGGCGTCCGAGCTGCCGCGTGCTATCCACTTTTTACGTAAGCCGTCGATTGCTCCTCCGCCCTTTGATGCTGATGAACCCCCACCTAGCTTGGATCTCAACAGTGGTCCATCGTACCGAGACCTGCCTCCGACGTACGAGACTGCTGTTGGGTCGCCAGATATGAGGTCGAGTGAAGAAGAGACTCGAGCCGCGCTTGATGCCTTTTCTCTCGGGGGTTCTGGCGCTACAGATGTTAACAGCGTCCACACAGCTAGTACGGGATCATCCGTATCTGATGGCTCAACGGCGACTCTGGGAACAAGTGGATCGTCAGAGCCCAGCAGTTCTTTCGACCCCATGGGACGTGGTTCGACGAGTGCCGCTGCTGCTCGTCGAAACAACCGACAGGTTAGCGTTGTTAGCAGTGTTGATATTGTGGACCAGCGATCTGATTACCCCATGGACGAGGTGCGAGAGGACGACGAAGATGATGAGGATCCAGTGCATGCGCTACCTGGAGGCTCGGTTCCCAGAGACATGGCACCGCCGCTACACAGCGCAGGTTCACAACCTCATCAGCAGTTGCAGGACATGCGTCGTCCTAGCTATGGCCGTCGAGGACGCACGCCCAGTAACGCCTCTTCGTTTGTGTCGCACCGTCGAAGCTCCTCAACGCCGTCCGTAGTCCGCGACTCATACTTTCCTGCCGAAGTGTATCCGTTGCTGGCTGGACACCGGCACAGTCTCAAGCCTGGTATGGAGATGATGGATCCATCGGGAGACTTGGGGCTTTCTGCTCAGAGCGACTTTGACGACGCAGCTTCGCTCCAGAGTACGCCATCTCTGTGGATAAGCTGAGCCGCTCTAAAGAGAAGGTTAAACAAGACGCGGATTCGCTCCACTGAAGTATTTATAGATGTCGCATTTGATTATTGTATTTATTAGGCATGTTTAGTGAATTATAACCAGTAGATGATGATTTTGACGGTCGATATGTAGGTGGATTAAACTTTTCTGAAAAGTATCTTTCGACACCTGCTGATATTTTTTGTTTCAGATGGAATGATTCTCTAGATCTGCACTTCAACAGCGTACTATACTGGGTCATCATCACTACGCTCGCTAATAGGGGGTCAGCAGAGGAGTGGGAGGCAGTCGTATATCCAGGGTATGGGTTAATACTTACCCTACTGCCAGGTTATATGCCATGTCATCGTCTATCGACACTTCACCAGTTTTCATCCAACACAAAATGGTGAGTTGTGCGGGATTCATCGAGGAATTCAGTTGATATGGAACACGACACCGTCATTAGGTTTTCTAGTATTGATTGATCGACTCGGCTGAAGAAAAACGGCGCTATCGCAACACCGTACTAACTCTAGTCATCTGCTGCTCCCGGAGGACCCAAATCGGCCATTCGTCGCCGCGCCAACCAGGACCGCCAGGCCGCGGCCGCCAGCGAGCGCCCTGCTTCGACCCGTGCTGCTGGCGCTGGAGGAAGCACCAACACCATGCTCAAGCTGTACACTGAGGAGGCTTCGGGTCTGCGTGTTGACCCCGTGGTCGTTATGGTCATGGCCCTGGGCTTCATCTTCTCTGTTGTTGCTCTGCACGTTCTGGCCAAGCTGTCCAACCGTTTCCTGGCTTAAGACACTGAAAAAATGACGAATCACACGGACGTTGTACTGTAATGAAATGTGCTGATGATACAACGCGGTGTAGAACAGGATTCTTGAAACTACAGGATTATTCTACACTGCTGTAGGTGGTTTCAACTTGTAAATGCTGTAGTTCTGTACCTTAAAATGTCTGCTCACATGATTTTCTACGAAGAATTCCGGTAGATTGGTTGGAATAGTGAATCATGATGTTGTCAATTTAGAGTCTAAAGATGGATGACCCTCTTATGTTAGTTGGCAGACAATAGCCAACGAGGAGAACTCAGCTCTGGCAAGCTGTACATCATAAATAAAAGATTCAATTGTCATAAATGGGGAGTCCATGAGCTAGAGCGTCTAGAGACTTGGAAATAAATAATCATCGTAGTAATCGTGCTCCATATCGTTACACAGACTCTTCGAACTGCTCAACTGGCTCATAGGAGTGCTTGACAGGGCTTTCAGATCCTTGGAGTTTCTTGTGAGCTATCTTATCACCAATAATTGTGATATAGGGCAGCATCAAGCACTGGAGCAGGACCGACACGATAAGGCCATAGAAGTACAGCGTAGGCATATCGTAGCAGGGCTCCAGCACGTCCCAGCCTAGTCCGTAGCTGTTATTACACTTGACCACAAGACTACGATCGTCTTGGACCTCGTTATAACACTGCTGAGACCAGTGGCTCAGCAGAAGTTGCACGAAGTTGTGGCCAAGTAGCAGCTGTGGGACGACGACCAATATAAATCCATGAAGCATTGCCAGAGGCGCTATCCAGCCCCTCTTGGCATGCAGATACCAGTACAAAGATACAGTTACAATAGGTGCAAGAGCAGCTAGAGACAGTGTAGATGTAAAGTATAAAACACTGTTCCAAGTGCTGATGAAATACGCGGGAACGCCCAACACCTTTGGCGTCTTCAAGTGCGTAGCCACCACCCAGGCAAAGAGACCAGACGGGCACAATAGTGTCAATATTACTGTCACAGGAACATAGAACCTGCCCATGCTCAGTGGCGTATATTCAGTCATGGCGTAACGGGGAAGTCGAACGGAGAGATGGGAGGATCGGATATCGTGAACATGGCTGAGCGGCATGGCGCTTTAGTGCATCTAGACTGAAAAGAGTCAAGCGAGCTGTACTATCAGTCAAGCATCACAGCAATAGCAAGGAAATAAATATGAAGGATATGAACCTGATAAGATACAAGGCGTCCTTTGGAAGGTGGGCTCGTTAGATATCGGCGCTGATTTCAGGGAAGTCGAATTTATAGAGGCATAGCGAGATGTAGATACTCACCAAGAGATCTCCTAGGATACCCCATTTGCATTATTGCATAGAATCACCTGCAGTGTTGATCATATCTAGATGCCTGTACAGTGTCCTCAGTTTACAGCCACGCTTCATCTCCTGCCAGTGATGGGAAATGACATTGCATCAACTACCTCAACTCCGGGATACCACATTGGCATCAACGTAATACTCGAGTAAACTGGTTACATATAATGACTGTATTCATACGTGAAGCCATAGTTAATAAGTTATAGAGCGTAGTACCAACCTAGCGGATAAACACTTGAGAAGTCCATCGACTATTTAGTTGATGTCGACAGAAAGGTGTCCATACAGTTGTAAAAGCACTCAAACGTCCTCAGACTCCTCGGTGGGAACAGCCTTGTAGTCTCCTAGAGGCGACTTCTTGAGTCCACTGATAGACACCCAGGAGACAACGGAGAGTTCAACAAGGCCCTGAACAATTATCAGCGCGTTGAGCCCATACACAACAGCATTCGGCGTATCGTAGAAGGGTTGCAACACGCTCCAACCAATGCCATAAACGTTCTTGCAGACTACTGGAGCAGACGGGGCATCTGTTACCCCGCCTTCACAGTACTGAGACATCTGAATAAGAAGACTCTGCACGGCAGCAAACTCGGTGACGAGCGACATGATACCAAAATACAGTGCAGCAGCCAATACGGCCATGGAGCGCGACTGTTTCAGCCACGATTTCACTGTCGGAGATCGGAAGAACGCAACAGTGATGAGCAACGACAGAGCTGCAGAAACGACGAGATAGGCAAAACTGATGGACCCCTTTGTGAATGATGCTTTGAGATAACCTTCAGAGAACAACCACTGCATCGTTAACCGCGTGGTTGTATGGATTACAGCCAGAAGTAGTATCAGACCCATCGTGGACAAGATATAAGGAAGCTGAGCACGGAACTGGGCAAAGCCGAACTTGGTATTGTTTCTGGGAGCAAGAGCATCGGGCATGGCCTCATTCAAGAAATCGGTGATAGGAGATCGTTGAATGCGACGGGACAAGTTTGCGGTAACAGCAGCTTCGATAAGGCAGTTAACGACTGCAACTACGATGAGGCCGTAAAACAGACGTCCTGGCGCGTCGTAGAAAGACTCCAGCACCGTCCACTTCAGGCCAAGATAGTTATCACACACAACCTTCGACTCGTGAGCCTCGTCAATCTTCTGGTAGCATCGCTGCGAGCAGTAAATCAGTACCACCATTAGGGGGTTAACAACGTTGACTGCTAGAGTGGCTAGCGGGAACGGTGCATAAAATGCATTGAACACAACAATCTTTTTCCAGGTTATTTTGGACTTCGAAATCCAGTTCAGCAAGTAGCTCGTAGTGCGGGCATGCGCGAGGCTAATGACAGCTGTCAAAGTAACCGAAATTAACAAGTAAGTGAAAGTGTTGTGAACCGCCGTCGCCAGTAGTGGTTCGAGAGTTTCGACAAAGGTTTTTGAAACGGCAAAGGGAATACTCATCATTACAAAGAGCACTGTCGCCATAGCATTGGCATAGGTCTGCATGGCGAACGAAGTCCACTTGTTGGGAAGGGGCGAACCGGTCATTTTGGACAGCCAAACGATGTGAAGTTAACAGCTGTTGTGCAGGGGAATCCTTGTTAACAAATTTAAGGTCATGGTTAAGGGTTGTATGTAAGCAAATAGACTCCCAATGAGGCTCCTTTTAAAGACAGCATTTCTGGAAGCACAACACTAGCTGGGTGCTTGCCCATATGTACACCGTGAAAGCAACTCTCCAATTTTGGAGAAGAACCGTACAAGTCGTAACGGTTGTAGAATGCTATACCGGAAGCTATCCGTATCGATTCACGCAGCATCGGCAGCGGCATCGGCATCGTGGTTATGAACACCTAACCACGCCTGCATGTGTGATAACATTACCACTCTACCGACTTTCGAACACAACTGCAAGCGAGATAAGCAACTACCTCAACTCCGGGATACCACATTGGCATCAACGTAATGCTCGGTAAACTGGCTACATATAATGACTGTATTCATACGTGAAGCCATAGTTAATAAGTTATAGAGCGTAGTACCAACCTAGCGGATAAACACTTGAGAAGTCCATCGACTATTTAGTTGATGTCGACAGAAAGGTGTCCATACAGTTGTAAAAGCACTCAAACGTCCTCAGACTCCTCGGTGGGAACAGCCTTGTAGTCTCCTAGAGGCGACTTCTTGAGTCCACTGATAGACACCCAGAAGAAGACGGGAAGTTCAATGAAACTTTGAATCATGGCCAGTACGCTAAAACCATACACAACAGCGTTCGGCGTATTGTAGAAGGGTTGCAACACGCTCCAACCAATGTCATACATGTTCTTGCAGACCACCGGAGCAGACAGGGCATCTGTTACCCCGCCTTCACAGTGCTGAGACAACTGAATAAGTAGATTCTGGACGGCGGTAAACTCTGTGACGAGCGACATGACAGCAAAATAGAGCGAGGCAGTCAATACAGCCATGGAGCGCGACTGCTTCAGCCACAGCCTCGTTGTCGGAGATCGGATGAAAGCAACAGTGATGAGCAACGACAGAGCCGTAGAAACGACGAGGTAAGCAAAGCTGTTGGACCCGTTAGTGAATGAGGCTTTGAGATAACCTTCAGAAAACAACCACAGCATGGTTAACCGCGTGGCTGTATGGATTACAGCCATAAGCACAATCAGACCCATCATAGACAAGACAAACGGAAGTTGAGCACGGAACTGTGCAAAGCCGAACTTGGTATTGTTTCTGGGAGCAAGAGCATCGGGCATGACCTCATCAAAGAAATCGGCGACGGGAGATCGCAAAACGCGACGGGACACGTTCTCGCTGGTAGCAGCTTGAATAAGACAGTTGATGATGGTAACCACGATGAGGCCGTAGAACAGACCGCCAGGCGCGTCGTAGAAAGACTCCAACACCGTCCACTTCAGGCCAAAGTAGTTACCGCACACAACCTTTGACTCGTGAGCCTCATCAATCTGCTGGTAGCATCGCTGAGACAAGTAAACCAGCAGCACCATGAGGGGGTTAACAGCGTTGGCAGCTAGGGCGGCTAGAGTGAAGGGGGCAACAATTGCATTCAACACAGCAATCTTCTTCCAGGTTATCTGGGACTGCGTGATCCTGTTCAGCAAGTAGCTCGCAGTTCGAACTTGTGCGACACAGATGACGGCTGTTAAAGCAACCGAAATCAACAAGTAAGTGAAAGCGTTATGAACCGCCTTCGCCAACAGTGGTTCAAGAGTGTCAATGAAGGTTTTTGAAGAGACAAAGGCAAGACTCGGCACTACAAAGGTCACTGTGAGCATAGCAACGGTAAAGGCTCGGATAGCGAACGAAGTCCGCTTGTTGGGAAGCGGCCGGCCGGTCATTGTGAATGGCTAACGACACGAAGTTAAGAACTGTTGTACAAGCGGGGGAATGCTTGTTAACAAATTTAAGGTCATGGTTAAGGGTTATATGTAAGCGAAAAGCTTCCCAATGAAGTTCCCTTTAAAGACAGCATTGCTGCAGCACAGCACATAGCTGAGTGCTTGCCCGTATGTACGCCGTGAAAGCAACAGTACATCTTAGGAGGACGATAGTATACGTTGTGACGGTAGTAGAATGCCGTGCCGGAAGCTATCCGCACCGTTTCACAGGATCGGCATATTCATCGGCATCGTGGTTATTAACACCTAACCACATATGCATGTGATACATCAACACTTTATCTGTCATTAGGGCTAGTAGGGACTAGTTTAACATTAACTACAATACATCAACCCCTAAGAGTTGAGATTATCACATTGGAATCCACGCAAAGTTCAAGCAAACTGGTGTATACATTTGTTGTATTCATACGTTAAGTCATAATAAATAAATTATAGACGGTGGTGCAGTCCTGGGGAATAGACTCTGAGAAATCTATTAGTTGATGTCGACAGAAAGGTATGCGTCAACAGTTGAAAAAGCACTCAGGCGTCTTTGACCTCCTCGGTGGGAACAGTCTTGTAATCTCCTGGCGAAGACTTCTTGATACCACTGATAGACACCCAGGATATGGCGCGTATTTCAACTACGATTGGAACCATGGCTAGTACGTTGAGCCCATACACAACAGCCTTTGGCGTGTCGTAGAAGGGTTGCAACACGCTCCACTCAATGCCACCGATGGTACTGCAGACTGCCGGAGCAGACAGGATATCTGTTACCTCGCCTTCACATTGCTGAGACATCTGAATAAGTAGACTCTGCACGGAAGCGAACTGGGTGATGAGCGACATGATACCAAAATAGACTGCTGTTACCAATATAACCCTGGAGCGCGACTGTTTCAGCAACGATCTCACTGTCGGAGAACGGAAGAAAGCAACAGTGATAAGAATCGCTAGGGCTGCTGAAACGAAGAAGTAGGCAAAACTGATGGACCCGCTAGTAAATGAGGCTGTGAGGTAACCTTCAGAGAACAACCACAACATCACTAATTGCATGAATATATGGCAAACAGTCATAAGCAGAAATAGACCCACCAGCGACCAGATATAAGGAAGCTGAGCACGGAACTGCGCAAGGCCGAATTTGGTATTGTTTCTGGGAGCAAGAGCATCGGGCATGACCACATTCAAGAAATCGGTGATGGGAGATCGCTGGATGCGAAGGGACAAGTTTACGGTAACAGCAGCTTGAATGAGGCAGTTCACAATGACAACCGCGATGAGGCCGTAGAACAGAGAATCTGGCGCGTCATAGAACAACTCGAATACCGTCCATTCCAGCCCAAAGTAGTTACCACACACACCGTCCTCAACTCATGAGCCTCGTCAATCTGCTGGTAGTGCCGCTGCGACAAGTAAATCTGTACCACCGTGGCAAGGTTAACAACATTTACTGCCACGGCGACTAGTGGAAAGGGGAGGTTAATTGCATTGAACACAGTAATCTTGTTCCAGGTTATCTTGGACTGCGAGATCCAGTGCAGTAGACAGACCGTAGTGCAGGTCTGAGCGAGACAGATGACGGCTGTTAAAGCAACCGAAATCAACAAGTAAGTGAAAGTGTTGTCAACCGCAATCGTGAACAGCGGTCCGAGAAAATCGATAAAGGATTTCGAAGAAGAGACAAAGGTAAGACTCATCATTACAAGCGCCACTGTCACCATAGCATAAGCGCAGGCACGTATAGCGAATGAAGTCCACTTGTTGGGAAGCGACCGAACGGTCATTGTGGACACCCAGTTCTAACTGTTGTACATGAATACAAAACCACTTTTAACTGCAACCAGGGCTAGTTGTTAGTTCTTACATCAACTGTAAGCGAGATAGGTGTATACTAAACTCCGTAATGTAGGATACCACATTGGTATCGTAATGCTGAGTAAATTGGTTGTATTCATAGGCTAAGTCATAATTAATAAGTTATAGATGGTAGCCACACCTTAGCTGATAGACTTTAGATAAGTTCATCGACTATTTAGTTGGTGTCGGCAGAGAGGTGTACATACAGCTGTGAACACTCAAACATCCTCGAGGTTCTCAGAGGGAGCAGCTTTGTGGTCTCCGGGCGAGGTCTTCTTAAGCCCGCTCATAGACACCCAGTAAATGACGGACAGTTCTACTAGGAATCGAATCATGAACAGTGCGTTGAGCCCATACACAACAGCCTTTGGCGTGTCGTAGAAGGGTTGCAACACGCTCCAACCAATGTCGTACATGTTCTTGCAGACCGCCGGAGCAGACACGGTATCTGTTACCCCGCCTTCGCAGTGCTGAGAGAGCAGAATAAGATGACGCTGGATGGAAGCAAACTCCGCGACGATCGACATGATGCCAAAATAGATTGCTGTTACCAACATAGCCATGGAGCGCGACTGCTTCACCCGCCGCTTCACTGTTGGAGATCCGAAGAAAGCAAATGTGGTGAGCAACAACAGACCTGCAGAAACGACGAGATAGGTAAAACCGATAAACCCCTTAGTGAATGAGGCTGTGAGGTAACCTTCAGAGAACAGCCACATCATCGCTAACCGCATGGATGTATGGCATACAATCATAAGGAAAGTCAGACTCATCGTGGACAAGATATAAGGAAGCTGAGCACGGAGCTGTTCAAGGCCGAATTTGGTATTGTTTCTGGGAGCAAGAGCATCGGGCAAGACTTCATTGAAGAAATCGGTGATGGAAGATCGCTGAATGCGACGGGACAAGTTTGCGGTAACAGCAGCTTCGATAAGGCAGTTCACGATTGCAACTACGATGAGGCCGTAAAACAGACAGCCAGGCGCGTCGTAGAAAGACTCTACCGCATTCCACTTCAGACCAAAGTAATTATCGCACACAATACTTGATTCGGAAGCCTTGTCAACCTGTTGGTAGCATCGCTGCGAGCAGTAAATCATCAGCGCCATGACGAGGTTAACAACATTCAATGCTAAGGAGGCTGCTGGGAAGGGGGCAGTCAAAGCAGTGAACACAGCAATCTTGTTCCAGGTTATCTTGGACTGTGAAATCCTGTTGAGCAGATAACCCGTAGTGCGGACCTGGGCGAGACTGATGACGGCAGTTAAAGCAACCGAAATCAATAAGTAAGTAAGACTGTTGCGAAACGTCGTCAGCTGCAGTCCTAGAGAGAAGATAAAGGTTTTCGAAGAGAAGGAGGGAAGGGTTAGCAGTGCAACCATCAGTGTCGACATAGCAGATGCCACCACTCTCATAGTAAAAGACCTCAGCTTGTTGGGAAGCGGTCCGCCGGCCATTGTGGATAGCCAAACGATGTGAAGTTAACACTAACTGCACAACAGTAGTTAGATAATTTAAGATCATGGTTAAGGGTTACACAGTAGCGAATAGCTTCTCAATGAAGCTCCGTTTGAAGGCAGCATCCCTGCCAGCACAGAATCTAGCTAGGTATTTGCTGGCATGTACAGTGATATAACACTTCAACTTCGCGGAATAACTGTCTAAGTAAAAAATTGTTGAATGCTATACCGAACTTTGCCCGCATTCTCACGCATCGGCAGCATAACTACCCTAAACCGTTACTAGGCTAGAACGTATTTCCGGCATAAACTGCAAGCGAGATAAGCGCATACTCAACTCCGTATTGTCGGCATACCACATTGATACCGTAATGCTCAAGTAAGTTGTTGTATTCATAGGCTAAGTCATAATTAATAAGTTATAGAGGGTAGTCACACCCTGGAGTATAGACTCTGTCAGGCCGGCGACTATAGAGTTGATTTCGCAAGAAAGGATGCGTACAAAAAGCACTCAAACTTCGTTGGTCTCCTCGGTGGAAACAGCATCGTACTCTCCTGGTGAAGTCTTCTTGGCACAATTGACACACAACCAGACTACCATGGCCAATTCAACTGCGACCTGAATCACGAGCAGTGCGTTCAACCCATACACAACAGCCTTTGGCGTATCGTAGAAGGGTTGCAACACGCTCCACTCAATGCCATGAATGTTCTTGCAGACTACCGATGCAGATAGGCCAGCATCTGTTACCCCGCCTGCACATACATGAGACATGTGAATAAGTACACGCTGGGCGACAGCAAACTCCGTAACAAGCGACATGATACTACAATAGATTGCTGCAATCAAGATAGCCATGGAGCGCGACTGCTTCACCCGCGACAACACTTTCCGAGATCGGAAGAAAACGATACTTATGAGCAACGATAGACCTGCCGAAACGAAGAGGTAGGCGAAACCGATGGGCCCGTTAGTGAATGAGGCTTTGAGATGGCCTTCAGAGAACAACCACAGCATCGCTACCCGTGTGGATGTATGGCATACCGACACGACAACAGACACACCAATCGAGCCCACGATATCAGGAAGTTGAAGGCGGAGCGGAGCAATGTCAGATTTGGTATTGCTTGTGGGAGCATGAGCAAGCTCATTCAGAAAATCGGCGACCGGAGATCGCTGAACACGACGGGACAGGTTTTCGGTCATAGCACCTTGAATAAAGCTGTTGACAACCGCTACGACGATTAGACCGTAAAACAGACTGCCAGGCGCGTCGTAGAATGACTCCAACGCCGTCCATGTCAGACCAAAATAGTTACTGCACTCAGTCCTCGACTCATGAGCCTCGTCAATCTGCTGGTAGCATCGTTGCGAGCAGAAAATCAGTAGCATCATAAGCATATTAACAGCGTTCACTGCCATGGCGGCCAAAAGGAAAGGAGCATTAATTGCATTGAACACAGTAATCTTGTCCCTGGTTATCTTAGACTGCGATATCTTGTTCAGCAGGTAATCTGTGGTGCGGGCATGTACGAGACTGATGACGGCAGTTAAAGCGACCGAAATGAACAAGTAAGCGAAACTGCTGCGAACCGTCGTCAACTGCGGTCCAAGAGAGTCGATAACGGTTTTCGAAGAGACGAAGAGAAGACTAATCAGTACAACCGCCAGTGTTATCGTGGCCCATGCACAGGCGGAGACAGCCAGAAAACTCCGCGACGGACTGGTCATTGTGGAAAGTCAAACGATGTGAAGTGGAAAGCTGTTCTGCGGGGGGAACCTTGTAATCAGCGATGCGATCATGGTTAAGGGTTACGCCAAGGAATAGGCTCCTATTTATGCTGCTCCTTTTAAAGACAGTATATCAGGAAGCACAGTATCTAACTCCTATATGCACCCGGTGATAACAACCATCCGGTTTGGAGAGGCTTTAGAGTGCTATACGGAACGTTGATCTCATAGCATCGTTCGCGTAACTAGAGAGTTAATCGTTTAGGGCTTGGGCATATTTCCAACATGCAAGCGAGATAAGCGCATACTGTAATTCCAAGGTGCCGATCTAATCTACAGTGAAGACAGAAGGGAGATTCTTAAATAAGTATTCAACAGTTAATAAGGCTAGCTGACATGGAGATTTGTTTATTCTGGAGTCTATGAAAATGACAGACAAATTAGTCGTTGATAAGCAAGGCTCTTGGATTACTCATTCGCAGCATAGCAGAACTCAGATCACTCGTCTAATTCGAACTCAGTGGCTTCAACAAGCTGGTAGAGGCCCTGGTCAGACTTCTTCAACTGTTTTCGGACCCAATATTTTGCACCGACAAGAATCAGCGGGAAACCGAAACAATGGGCTAGAAATATGGCAATGAGAAGAGCCAGATGAGATCTTGGCATCTCGTGGTACCGCTCCAGCACGTCCCAACTAAGGCCAAACATATTGCTACACTTTGCGACCTTAGAACCTGAATCTGATTCTGATGATTGCGAGCATTTTTTCGAGAAATGGTACAGGAGAAGATGTGCCAGGTGAAACCCGGTCAAGACGAGGTAGACACAGGCAAAGACAATCGTAGGAAGCCACTTTGCCTGCTTCGACCACCGTTTCTTCGCTGTATACAGGTAGCAGTGGTAGAATGTACACGCGAAAAATACAACCAGAGTAATCGAGCCGACCAAATAGATCAAACTTTGAACTGCCGAAGTGCCCGAAGCCACCTTGATGAGAGTGCTACCAATACCGGCCAACACGGATACATGACCCAAGACGGCAAGACTCAAAAGACCCACTAAGCGGCCCGAACTCAACTGCAGCATGACATTTCGCCAGCGGCTCGCTTGAAGTCAAGGAGGAGGAGGAGGAGGCTGCTTTCGATAAACTTCGGCTAGACTCAAGTAGCTAGGAGTATACAATCGACGGCCAACCAAAACGTTTAAGCGAATTGTTTGACGAACTGCCTCTTTGAGACATCTATCTCAAAAGACCTCCTCTACATCGACCCTTACCTCTGTCTCGTCGATGATTACGCTCTTTCGATGGAACAATATGAACTGGACGGTCCTTGTACGAGGAGGTGTAGAAGTCCAGTTGGTAGGCATTGCCATTAATTTCTTAACAACCATGTACGGGCCGGTGTAGAGAGGTTGGATGGGACAGACGATAGGGAGATCTCGCAGGAGGCCGTGCATTGGGCTCCAATTCGATGGTAAACAAAAATATTGTGGCCGGCTCAGGAAAATCCTCCAAGATGGGGTTACAACAGTGACATCAGGAAGAGGCGATAGTCACAGTAACGGCAACACGAACAAACAAGTAGAGGGGTTTGATATCTGGAGTGCACCGCCAGTGGTCAAATTCCAACATCATATCCAGGTGGGAGATCATTTGGATGTCGAGCATTTCTCTAAATGACATTTAGGTTGTCAGTAAAGGTTGATACATATACTTCATTAATATCATTTGTTAAATAAATAAAACCTCTTAAACTTGGTCTACTAGGCAGCACTGGGGCAGTAACATAAGCAGAGCTTAGGCCTTGGTGTCGGCATACACCTTGTTCTCGGATGCAGCCGATTCACGGATATATTGCACGGTTCGTCGAACAACGGCAGCCATGCAGATGTAGAACATTCCAATCTGGAACAGTAAGACCGCAGCAATTCCGTAGGTGTGCAATGCGGGGGCATATCTATAACGCCTGATCGCTGCCGAGTCGAAATCAAAGACGTTAGGGCAGTCGACAGAGATAGCAGTCACATGCCACCCATTGCCAGTAGATTCGTCCTTCTTATTGATCACGCAGTTTGCAGACATATAGATGTAGAGAAGCTTACGCGCGATGTCCGCAATCAAGCGAAACATGGCCGAAGTGTAGATGGCACTTACAGCAAAAATAACCGGCTTGAGTCCCGATTTCGACAGTACACGAAGAAAAACAAACAGTAGAAATCCTGACCAAATACACGTGTGAGCAACAAGCGCCATCAAGTAGAACAGGATGTCGTGTGTCGAAGCTACCGACGTCGTCTGGTCTTCAGGGAAAAACGGATCCAACAGAATCGGCCTCTCTAGACGGCTATAGAAACGCCTTGTCAAGTCGCCATAGAACATGTAGTGCACGAGCAGAACAATACCGGCACGTGCCACCGAAAAGCACGACTTTGCCCAAGGATAAACGTTAACCATGGTGCTGACAGTTGAATAACAGGAAAATAAAGAGATAAATAGAGGCGGGAAGGATGATTGCGCGGTCCACTCTCCAAGACCTTTAAACACATATCGGGATGAGAACCGCTAAACAGATAAGGGTTTACTACCGTATTGGGATTGGTCATGTACTGATAACGCAGTTTGATTACATGGATCCGCACGAATCCATCGACGAGGTACTGGGAAAGCGGAGTCAAGCACTGGTCATATACAAGAAGTTGGTCAATAGATCTATGGTGGAAGTCGGAAGGAAATTTGAGTTGTAGGCGTACATATGTCGTTAGTGCCGATGTAGCACCGGCTGTATTGCAACCTCATGAAGGACTCATATTCGGCGCAGCTTCCTAAGGCACGTTCAACGGACTAGATGCAAATCGGCACACTCGCAGCAGAGGTCAAAACTGATTTAGTCGTTTCTTGACTTGCTGGAAAAGCAGTTATTAAAAGCCCTCTAAGTGTTGGCATGAAGCACTGTTCTGGTGGTATCATGCTGAGTACAGCGTAACTGATATCTTACATGTTCACTGTATTGTCATAATTCATTGTAAAGTATAGTTAAGTATCATCAAATAAGTTGACAGCATTCTGTTAGCAGCGTTGTGCTGTGCGGGTGCACAGCTATGCCTCAGCAAGCAAAGCAACCTTCTCAGCGGCCACCTCTGATTCGGCTTCAGGCTCTGCAGCCTCGGTCTTCTTCGCTACTCTAGCGCCTCGGCGCATTACGAATACCACAATAGGAATGATCATCAGAAACTGCAACGCTGCGAGGATAAGCAGGCCATGGAAAAGCAGGCTTGGCGAGTCATAAAATTTCTCCAAAGTGTCCCAGCCAAGGCCAAGTGTATTATTGCACACGACTTGCATGTCATGAGAGCCGACCTCAACCTGCCAGAAACAGCGCTTGGAGAGGTACATGAGAACAGGATACTTCATGTTGTAGCCTACCATCTGACCAGAAGCGTTCGCGAACAACATAGTAGGAAGAACAAGGAACGGGTTCTTCAGCTCGAAATTCGCAATAAGGTACATGTGCGTAACGTAGTAGACAGCTGTGACGCTAGCCGCCAATCCAATTACAGCCCCGAGGTAGTTCATAGTATCATGGCAAGTGGCCCCGTCGCGAATAGCTGCGGTTCCGACACGTTGGAGCGGCGCCAGAAGCACATAAGGAATGGTAAAATGACCCATAAAGGCTATGACAAGCATAGCAGCCAGTTGCAGCTTCTGCATTGCGGACTTCGACACCTGCACCATCGCAAAAATGATTATAATCAAGTAGAAGATACAAGGAGCGAATATAAATATATTCCAGGAAGCGGGGCAATGTGTCAACAGCACGTCTAAGCACATATGTATCGCAACTGCGCCCCGCCCTACACCCACATGCCCCAGCCCTGGATGATAGCGATATGCAAGATTGCAACCAACACTGTACGATACAGTGGAACAAGTAACTATAGGCTGCTATTAAGCCTGACTATATATATAAAAAAAAGTTGCTTGTCAATATTTCCCATTACTAGAATAAGTCTTGTAGGGCAAGCTTGCTGGGATGACGGAGATTTCGGTCCACGCGTACTGCATGAACCCCTTACATTCCTCTGCAATATACTGCGGAATTCCTGCATCTATCAATAGAACGACTATCTATAGAATGACGTCAACTATCGATAACTCCTGTAAATGCCTTTGGAAGAGCTTCGGGAATGCAAAGACTCACCAAGCGTGGCTGTGTAGGTGGGCTATGCAAGTTCAATTGGATTCTGTCTTGCCTTTCAAATAGCCAAATGAATGCTGGGCCAGCTGTTAGTACGTATAGACTACGGGCAAATCCTTTGTGCCTATCGCCGTGGCTACTGTTTAACGAGCGATCAAGTCTGGTTGGTTCGGTGTCACGCACAGTGATGACGGTTTTGAGTAACACGACACTTCGCTATCCACAACGCTTCACATGGCTGTGAATCAATTGACTTTCGCGGTGCACCCATCACAAGACAATCCTGCCTTCAACGATCTGGTCAGGGGAAGCCTCAGGCTCGGAGCTGTTGATATCCTGTGATGCCAATCCATTCGCCGAGGCCACAGTAGAGGGCCATCCCAACAGTCTATTCACGCTGTAAACAATTACAGCGTAGATATGGAGTCTCGGTGTGGAATAGTAAGGCTCCAGGACATCCCACTTCAGACCAAATTTGTTTGGACAAATTGGATTTATGGTGTAGCTATCGTTAGTGTTGTAGCATCGCTGCGACGAGTGGATAATAACGAGCTGGGTGACGTTGAGAACGAATTCACCCACGACCACCAAGACGAAGAGGATAACAGGCAACAAGGCTAGCACACTGTGACTCATGTTCAACTTCATGTGACGGTGTGACCGCTCGAAAGCAACAGTAACAATGTGTATCACCTGAGACGAGACCACAAAGTAACAAACGCTATCGAACACCGACCTCATGGGGATAGAAATGACACCAGCAAAAAGACTATGAATGACGACCCTCATCAATACAGCCCAGCACATCATACAGACGAGAACAAGGGCCACGGACTTCCACACAAAGGCACATTCTGCTGGCCTTGGAGCCTGTTCAGACATCTTGCAAACCAGTACAAGAAAGTGCTATATCCTGATAAGAAGCAACAGAGGATTCTAGAATTCCAGGAATTGTGGTTGGAATGTGCGTAATAAGTTTGCTGTTGTTGTAAAGGATTCAGCGAGAGTCGAAACGGCATATAAATGCTTCTTTCAAATCCGTGCCACTGCCACTTGAACCGTGCCACTTTCAAGAGTTGGTCATAGTAACAGCAAGCACACGTCCCTTGCATTAAATATGGCACCAAAAAATAGCATCTTCATCGTAGCAGTAGAAAACTGAAACATAGCTGAGCCCATCTGCCGGATTGACATTTGACGAACGTACAAGAGGTGCTGTATATCTTTAGAAATGCACACCTGTCATATCAGCTGTCTTTATGGGATATACTCTTCAGAGTTGTCGACCCCTTATAGAGGCCCATTTGTTGGCTATAGTCATGATGAAGGACGTTCTAACAAAGAACAGATGTGTTCTCAGACAATTAGGCTGAAGGAATGCACTTGTGGCACACCGCAATAAGTGAGCAAACACTCCCAATTGAAGCCAAACTTGATGGGACACACTAGCTCAATTTTAAGGCTGTTTTCAATGATATTGTAGCCTAATTGTGACGAGATAATAAGGACTACTTGGAGAACGTTGATGGCACAGGGGCCGTAACTACGGATAGGTGAACAGGATTGTAGACCAGCCTCAGAAGACGCACAGTTGCGCATAAAAGCATACAATGCTTATATATGGATAAACTGGACTAGAGTTAGGGCTGAAAAGCTAAAGTCACTCAAAAGGCACCGAAGACTAAAACATTTGTGTTTGTTTTAATAGGTAGAACGTTGGTCTCCACATGCTGACACGTCGTCACCGAAATAGACTAGCTCTGAACCTCACCTCTATCTTGTTCCTTTGACTTGCCTCTTCATCTCGTCTCTAACTGCTTTAAACAGAATTTACAACAGCCACTGAAATCGGCAAATGATTGCATTACATTATACACGATGGAAACATACACAATATAAACGGTTTTTCGGTATGCACGTTTTTAACGGTTGGACTTGGCAACACGCTCGAGCTCGTCCTTCTTCTTGATGGCGTACGAGTTGGAAGAACCCTTGGCAGCGTTGATGAGCTCCTCAGCAAGGCACTCAGCAATGGTCTTGACGTTACGGAAAGCAGCCTCACGAGCACCAATGGTCAGCAGGGCAATGGCCTGGTTGACACGACGCAGAGGAGACACATCGACAGCCTGTCGTCGGACGGTACCAGACGAACCAATACGGGTCGAGTCCTCACGAGGACCAGTGTTGATAATGGCATCAACCACAATCTGCAGAGGGTTGGCGTCCGTGAGCAGGTGGATGATCTCGAGGGCGTGCTCGACAATGCGAACGGCCTTGAGCTTCTTACCGTTGTTGCGTCCGTGCATCATCAGCGAGTTGGTCAGACGCTCGACAATGGGGCACTGGGCCTTGCGGAAACGCTTGTTGGCGTAACGGCCGGCAGAGTGCGACAGGTAGACGGGCTGGCGGATCTGAACGTAGTCGGTGAGCGAAATGTCCTTGACCTCAACGTCGTCAAAGGTCCACTTGTTGAAGAGGCGGACCTGGCCAGCGTTGGCCACAACGTCCTTGGGCAGGGCGGTGAACAGGTTGACCACCTGCTGAGTCTCCTCAACAACGGGCTCCTGGATGGGCTGTTCCTCGATGTCGGACATGATGTCTACTATATGGTCAGTTGGTGATCTGAAAAGCGGGTCCTGGGAAGTGATAGCCAATATTTCATGAGTCGGGTGAGGCTGCATCAGGATATGAGTTACGCTGGTGAGAGTAACTAATGTGACTGCATAACTGGGACTTTCCTAATTGGGCATGTCATACTAGCCCACGTCAACTCTTAACCGGGTAACAGAATTGCAGGCGGGTAAGTAGTTTTTAAATTTAAGTTGGGCTAGGGCTGAATGGCTGTTCCTGGGTAAGGCCGAGGGCAAGGTCATTGGGCCTGCTGCTGTGGTGGTGAGACCTGCGGTATGCAGCGCCCTGCGTTGTTGCGTTGCGGCAACTTGCGGCACTGCCACTCCAGAAACATCTCGAAGTTCGGCCCGGCCCCCCATCAGCCGACACTGAATGGCGGGTCCACCCGGTGCTCGCCGCCCCTACCGCCCGCCCATTGGTCCATTACCCCGCCCTCTCGCTGGATCCACTTACCCGGTGCATTATTTGTTGTGCACACGACGCTAAGCCCAGTTCGGAAACGACCACGAGCCGAGTTGCGGCAGGGCAGGCTAGGAGTAAGGGGGCCCCGTCGGAGTCGCAATCGTTTCGGGGCCGTCCGAAAATCGGGGAAATGCCGGAATAGGTCGGAATATGCGCGTGCCAGCGGCCCGCAGTTGCCGTATTTTTGCCACTTGCGCGTAGCGGCGTGATTCGTCGAAGTTCCGTGACGCAATCCGTGAGGGTCATGAGACCGGTGTCGGGACAGGGCAAGGGGTGCATAAAATGTGGGGTAATTCGAGGCTCGTGGCAGTGTCGACGGGCGTAAAAGGCAGACCTCCAAGAAGTAAAAGGGGACAAAAATAGGCAATATTGGAATGATTTAGAAGCCACAGTCTTGAATTGATGTAATAGGTAGGTAGTACTCGCCAATTAACCACTTTAAGGCTACCCTTCTCCGTCCCCCTTTCCATGGCCTATGTCATCAGACATGATGCAACTGGCGGGTAAGGGCCATCGACGTATGTGTTGGGGGGAAGGAGGGCCCGACACTCGCCCCGAAACTATAAATACGGGGTCATTTGCGCCTTGTTTTCTCCCCCCATCGCCAGATTTCGAAAGATTTCTGCACCCGTTTCATAACAACCGCTTTCACAACCATTCACCATGGCACGAACTACTCGCGCAATGAGCAACGACGAGCCTCTCCCCCGTCACTTTGGCAAGACGGGCTACTTCAACCAGGACCCTACTAAGGTCAAGAAGGATGGCCACGGTCGCGGCAACTGGGGCCGAGAGGGTGACGAGGTCGAGGATCTGGCCCAGTCGGGCGAGTTCAACTTCTACCACGCGCGCCGCCGCTCCAACTCCATGTCGGGCTCACACTCTGACATGAATTCTCAGTCAAAGTTTGAGACTGTCGAGGTGTTTGAGGAGGACTAGCCTCTGCTGGCTCGGACCGTCTTCCTCATAACACCCTATGTATATGATGTTATGTAAATAGATGATGCCCAATGCTATGTTTTTTGTTGTTCTATGAACTGTACTGTATCAAGTCTCCAAGCTGTCATTATCTGGCTATCAATTGCTTGTCATTCGATTCTGTTCCTGCTTCCGCCTCTGCCTCGAATCAAGGCGTCTAGGTTCTTTGTTGCTTATCAGCTGTCAAGTCGCAAACGCACACTAATGCAGGGTCCGGCAAACGCCGCATGCAGCACCCTATCGAAAGTGCTCCTGCTTCCGGAGCAGCGCGTCGGCAAGGTGCTAACCCACACAAGTAGAGCCGCGCATCTACTGATAGTACTTTGAAATTCATATTACGTCAATCTATGGCGTAACCAGGGCCCACGTGGAGCTGGTATTTACGCCTTGCTCCTCTCTGCCCCCTCACTGCCCGTACCCTGATTTGGTGGGCCCTTCGGCGTCTTGTGCCCATTCTAGCAGATTCAAGTTGAAACGGCAAAACGGTCTACCGACAACTTCTCATAGTATCATTTGTAACGTGTTGACGACATTGTGTATAACGGAAACCAGGCAGATGTTCTTCCGCTCACTTTGTTGCGCATCCCGATAAGCTCGCTACGCGCAGCCATTGGCCAATGCAGCGGAACGCATGAGATTGCGACGCAGGGGCGGAACAGGCAGCTGCCTTTGATGTCCGAGGCGATCGCCCGATTAATCAGGTGGAGCGGGTTTAAGCAGCAGTATGACGGATACGCAGAAATAAAAAGTGATTAGCCGGTGTACAACGGCGGTTTCGGCGATTTTTGCCTGTTATTTTGGGCACTTCTAATCAGTTGTGAGAAGTCTGCGAACAGGAAGTTGCGGTGTATCGCGAAAATCTCTTGAAATGTTTGGCCTTACTTTGACTATCCAAGGAGTCCAGCTTTGCAATCTTGATACCAGTGATAGCCCGTGATAGACGTTTCTACCCCTCAAGCTGTCTGTGAACTGCCTGCTGCCCCCTCCCCCCACTACCCCTGCTATACCCCCACCAGCTTATCTTGAACCTTGCTTCCGCTATCGGCGATTAGCAGCAATGAGCTTTTGCTACTTAAAGTTGCATCATCCCTGCGTTCTATCTTGGCATAGTAACAAAAAATGGATCGTAAAGACGACGTCGAAGTGACTGTCGATGACGAGCAAACCGGCACCATCGAGAAGACTATTCTCTTCAATGATGGAGATCTCGCGCTCGAGCTGGCTCGCGAATCACAGGGCATAGTCATTGATGAGGCCACAAATCGCCGTCTGTTGCGTAAAATCGACCTCTTCCTGTGCCCCGTCATGTGCACAGTCTACTGTATCCAGTACATGGACAAAGTGTCCAACTCGTATGCGGCCATCATGGGCCTGCGCACTGATCTCAACATGTCAGGAAGCGAGTACAGCTGGGTGGGAAGTGCATTCTACCTCGGATATCTTGTCTACGAGTCCGGTGCCGCCTACTCACTGCAGCGTTTACCCCTGGCCAAGATCACTGCCTTCTACATTGTAGTGTGGGGCCTCGTGTTGTGTCTGACGGCCACGGCTCACAGCTACGCCAGCTTCGTCACGGCCCGTGTCTTCCTCGGCATCCTCGAGTCGGCCGTCACGCCTGCCTTTGTGTTGTTCACATCCCAGTGGTACAGAAAGGACGAACAGTTCTTGCGCACTGCTGTCTGGGTTGCTTTCAACGGAGCTGGAATCATTCTGGGATCCCTGATTGCCTATGGCCTTGCTAAGCGCGATGCTACCAACTCGCTTCCTATGGAAGGTTGGCGATTACTGTTTGTTATCGTTGGAGTTATCACCATCTTCATGGGATTCGTGTTTGGCATACACATACCCGATACTCCCGCTCAAGCCTGGTTTTTGTCGAAGCAGGAGCGACTGCAGGTTGTTGAGCGCATCCGTTCCAACCAACAGGGATTCGGAAACAGACACTTCAAGTGGTACCAGGTCAAGGAAGCTTTCATGGACATCCGCTTGTACCTGTGTTTTTTTATTCTGCTGGCTGCTGATGTGCCGAACGGTGGTCTTGGTAATTTTGGAAGCATTCTGATTGCTGGTATGGGCTATGATACATCGAAGGCTCTCGTCATGACGGCTCCACAGGGTGCCATCGAGCTGGTGGGATGCATTGTGCTTGCTCTCATCAGCAGATGGACCCGGGGCCGTATGCCAATTGCTGTGTTTGGTTGTATCACGAGCGTTATTGCTTCGTGTATGCTTGCGTTTTCCAGCAACCAAGGTGCCCAACTGGCTGGCTACTATTTGATTGGACTCTCGCCCATTCTATTTATTGCCATTCTCAGCTGCATCGCCTCCAACACGGCCGGCCACACCAAGAAGATTGTATTCAATGCCGCACTTCTCATTGGCTATTGTGTTGGTAACCTTGTGGGACCTCAGACCTTCAAGGCGAACGAGGCTCCAAACTACTCGAGTGCCAAGGTCGCCATTGTCGTGTGCTACGTTGCATGCCTTATTCTCACCTGTATTCTGTATTACGTCAACTGGCGCGCGAATCGTCTGCGAGACAAGCGAGGCGACCATTTGCCAGAGGAGTATGCCAACGCCGAGTTCGCAGATCTCACGGATTTCGAGAACCCGTCGTTCCGATATGCCCTGTAAGTTTAGGAGTTAGAGTTGTAACGTTATTGTTTGGTGAATTTGAATGGTTTGAAAGCAAAGACTCTATGGTTATCGGCCTATACAGGTGTACATCGACAATGCCAACTAACAGCTGACAGTTGACTACTGTATTCCTGTCAATTTTGTATCCTGTTGTTCCTCTCGCTCTATCTTAAAGCTTAATTTGGAGCATATAGCCTACTTCACGGACCAGATATCAACATTGGTAAAAGCCCACACCTCCCAGCCATCACGCACAACCACCATACCTTTCAGTGACACACCTTTAAATTTAATACCTCTTTAATCCCCTTCTCTTCTATCTGCTTCAAGAGTTAAACTCTCCACAGAGCCCACCTTCAGCTGCAGGGATCGTCACACGAGCCCTGTTTACCCTGTGCCCAGCAGATGGCGGGGTTTGTTAGTTTCTTGATCAACGTTTCTTCATCACTTGTCTATTTACTGTTTAGTTGCTTCATCCATGGAGGCTGCACTGGAACAGGACCGATTGGAGATTCTCAAGGATGGGCGGCTGCCGCCCGATAGCACTGCCAAGCTGAACCGCCGCAAGTCGAGTGGGGCCAGTGTTAAGAGTGGCAGCGGCAGCAGAGGCCGTGTAGGTTCCAAATCTCGTCGTGATGACGAGGATTGGGATGGAGACGTGCGAAAATCGTTTGAGCAGGCGCGAGTTCGCCACCCTTCGGTATTCGATGACGAAGATTGGGGCGACAGCGACAGCGATAACAAGCGCCAAGCCCGCCCAGACAATGGCAACAGCGATGACGCAGCCGTTGTTGCTGCTCCTGTGACTGCTTCTACACCCACGCCCTCAGTGAAGGCTGAGGTCACAGTCAAGGGCCATCACAAGGTGCCGTCACTTGTTGTCAATGATGGTGAACACGAGATTGTGGCGCCCAAGTCGCCGGCAGCGCCAGGCGCTTCTACGGGCGGTTTCAATGCTGAGAGCTTGTTTCACCCAATCGAGGATATGGACTTTGGCGAAGCACAGCTGGCACCCGTCAAGAGCAACTCATCACAAACGGGCTCGCGACCAGGGTCAGCTGCCAAGCAAGCTAGTCGACCGCGTGTACCGCCACTCGCCCGTTCCAATGGCCCAGCTGCTTATCTGGTCGCTAATGAATACGGCCGCCCAGCATATGATGACGATGAGGTGAGCGATGAATGGTCAAATGCAGCTCCTTCGTCAGGGCGCCTCCGTAGCTCTGGCACCTCTGGACATAATTCTCTAGGTGTGCGACCCTCAGCAGATCGTCGCCCCTCGAAGGAGGCTCTACGAGGGCCCAGCCTTTCGCGCGCTCGCTCACCGAGCCCCAATGCTCGCCTTCATGTCGATGCCATGGACGATTATTCAGATACGGATTCAAGCGAATCCTCGGACGATGATGATATTGACGTGGCTGTGCCGCGCAACCCGCAGAGACTTGTTGATTCGGATGACGATGACGATGATACGCGAGGTATTGACAGCTCGGAAACGAGCGAGGAGTCGGACCACGACTTTACTGTTCCAAAGATCCGCCGCAAGCCGTCTGAGAGTGCACGTAAGGGTCCTGCTCTCAAACCTGTAGCTCCACGGCGAGGACGGCCGTCACGGCGGCGCGATATTGACGACTTTGAAGATGACGATGTGAGTGATCTATTTGGAGCGACAACGTCAAGCACAGGTGCCCTTGAAACGCACGGTGTAGGTGTTCCCACCAACACCATGGATCTGTTGGCAGCTCTTGAAGCTGCTGAGGACAACCCACTTACTTCTGTAGGCGTTGCTCGCAAACAGCGGGCCAGCAGATCGCCACGTCCCGCCTCAACGTCGCCCCACCAGCATGTGCGACGTCCCGTTTCACCATCGGCAGTCGCCTATTCACAATACAAGCACCGCATCATCCACCCCAACACTGCATTTGACGATGGGGAGGGCGGTGTCGATGTACCCTACACGTCTGATAACGAGGAAGCTCACGATGCAAAGCGAGCCGCCGAACTGAGTACAGAGGTGAGTCAGATCTCGTCGAACCTCGATACGCGCCGCATGCTGCGAACGATGCGCCGTGGTACGCTTCCGCCCCTCGAGGACTCGCCTCCATCAGCAGCTGAGGACTTGAAGAGCTTTATTGTGGCTACTGACTTGTCTCCTGAGGCAACACACGCTCTTGAATGGACGATTGGAACGGTGCTTCGTGATGGAAACTTGCTCGTTGTTGTATGTGCATTTGACGAAGACTATATTGGTGAGGGGAAGACAGAAGAAGAATGGCGGCTAGAGGCTATGGAAAAGATTACGGCCACGACTTTGCATCTGCTCAACCGCACACGTCTCCAAGTTTATGTTGTTATAGAGGTGCTCCACTGCAAGAATCCTCGACATGTGTTGACTGATCTCATTGATCATGTTACGCCCACGCTGGTGATTCTCGGGTCTCGAGGACGTTCAGCGCTGAAGGGAGTGTTGCTGGGGTCCTTCTCCAACTACATTGTGGAGAAGTCGTCAGTGCCCGTCATGGTTGCGCGACGTAAGCTGCAGAAGGCCAAGAACCGCGGTCTCAACGTGCGTCTTGCCAACAACCTACGTCACGGCACTCTGACGCAGGCCAAGATCGATTAATCAATAGCACTGATCAGTGAGCTTCACTCTTAACAGCTGCAGCTCTACTATTCGACGATGCTGAGCGTCGTACTCGCCTTCTGCCCCGACTTCTGCCGCGTCACCCGCCTCTCAACTCTACTGACGACTATTGAACGTATAAGCTATTATGTTAATGATATTATAATATAGTAAAACAGCTAGCGCGAATGTTTGCGAGACTTTTGTGAATTGGAGCTGCCCTTGTTATCCTTGAATGCTCTTAGGATGTCGTTGGTGATGGAAGTCGTTTTAGCAGTTAGGCTGTTGACGTAGTTCGACTTCGTTGTAGTCCAGCTTCCCGACGTAGGTTTGTACACAACTTTGTTAGGGTTCGTGTTCAACAATCAAGTCAAAGTCAGCGGTCAGGTTACAGACAAAGGCACTTGATCGTGGCTGCCGTTTCATGGACCATTGTCCCCGAATCAAGTCGTTGCCTGTTTAGCCTTCTAATGAACTTACCAGTAGAAGAAGAGCCCTGTGAAGCGTCGTTCATAGCCTTCTTATAGCCGTTATTGAGGTAGGCAGACACCTCCTCGCTGTTGAAGCCGTTGACAGGCTCGTGCTGAGCAGGCATCGTTATACAACACAGAGGTAACTGGTGAAGTTGGAGCACGGCTGCCATGTGGAGTAAATTGACCTGTGATGACGTTCAAGCGAATACGAGGTCAGCCAATCTGCGGTGCTTTCAGAGGGCAATTAGTCATGTAATTGTCTTTTCAGTTGTAGATGGCTCCCTACTCGCTATGTAATAGAGTGGTTGGGCTGCGTGGATATGAGCCCTAGGTATGACTTATATGGAGGTCATATACCACCCGTATTTATATTTCCATGATTTTTGTTCGGTATTAATTGATTTTACTCGCTTCTCAATACGAAGTATGAGAGTCAAGAATATGCAAGTTTGCTATTAGTGTAGGCTGAAGACACAGTATCAGGAGTATAAGTAGATCTCTAAGTGAGGTTGAAGCTGACAGATGGGTTTCCAGACCTCGACAGTTCAGCCCAAACTATGCCGGGCAAGAGGAGACGACACGTAGGTGTTACGGAATCGCGCTCCTCGGACAGGAGTTGTAGGAGACCACGGCGTGAGATTGGTTGGAGCAAGACTCGCTCGAGATCGTGATTCTCGGATGTCTCGCTGTACAAAGCTGCCGCTCTGAGCGGGCGAGTAGACTTCGGCAACATCGTCGTCCGTGCCAACGCACACATCACGTCTCTGCACCGCAATAAGAGGATGTACCACCTTCTTTCCATACTCAGAAAGCACTTCACTATGCACTACCGACTTGTCCTTCACCAGAACGAGGAAAAGCCTGCTCATTGAGTAGAGATAGCCAGATAACAACAGTAGCAGGAACACCTGGAACCATCCCACTGGACAGAACCATAGAACAAACACATGGAGTGGTGAAAAGACGCTCATGAGGTAAACATTAAACAGAGGGGGGTCCCACATATCGAGGCTCCACAGCTCGTTGTCTGATGGAGCACCCGAATTGGAAGCCAGCGGTCGTGGTGATCCGCTTAGAAGGCCAGACAGCACTGACACCAAAACAGACACGAGCTGTTTGCCGACAGCTACCGATTCCTCGGTGTCGTCATCGCTCGCCTCTCTGTAAACAACACGACGCGCTGACGGCGTTCCTGGAGCATTGTCAAGCGCCCGACCCATCAGCGTGTAGTGTTTCGTTCGTGTTATACAGTACACTGCGTTTGACAGAGAAACGAATACAGTGAGAACGGCAGTTGTAGACACGAGGAGTGACACAGGCGAAGTGCGCGGTACCGGGTCATCCAGGACGCCAGAAAGCACATCCGAGTAACCTGAGTCAAACAGCGTCTGTGAGCTTCGTCGCCTTTCTATGCTGAAATACCAGTACACACGGCACAACCACAGCACGACGTTGAGACCTGCTCCAATGCGCACAGCGTAGGCCTCACCCAGCGAGTCCCAATCGACTGTCAAGACGCGTTCCGACGCGGCAAGCCACAGATCAAACGGCAGCGATGCAACCCGCGACCCAAGTGATTGTCGGCGTACAACGCGCCGCCGTGGAGGCATTGCAATTGTATGTTTTGTGGTTTGTTATGTTTTCCAGGAAGATGAAAGTGCATATGCATGAATCAACGTTTGTGCGGCGTCAGGGGAAGATCCACAAGTTAAGCGAATCCACGGGCTGAGAGCTCAACTGTTGACATGAAAAGGACATTTTGTACGAAATATTACTATTTAATATTACAGTGAGGTAGCTTTGTGTAAAGCTATGATAAGTTATGCAAAAAGTACCGTTCAACAAGGTGCACCTCAACGATCACAAAAAGGTCATTGCAACCTCACAATGAGTCTCAAGGCAAACTTTGCCGTCTCCAGCCTCCATGCGCTCGGCTACTAGGCGGTATCTCCGGTCTCCCTCGAGATACGTCTCCAGTAAGAGTGGGAACTGAGACGAGAAAGCACCTGTACTGGCAACGACTTTCGTTCCAGCAAAGTCGTCTACAATACTCAGAACCATATGAGGTTTGTAAAAGCTCTGGGTAGACTCTGGCTCGTAGTTGGCCTCAACAACGACCTTGGAGCGTCTTGGTACACAACACGAGACGTACTTCGTTGTTGAATGCTCCCATGGGATAACGAGTGACTTTGAAAACATACCCTGTTGTTAGCGTTATTAACCACCAGTCTCATGATACTCACATATGTTTCTGGAATGAGCTTCGTGAGACTCAGTTTCCCCGCGCTTCGTGCCAGCAGTCGAAACGGCCCTAGTTTATCTGTATCGTAAGTCGACGCAATAACTGTATATGTACCAGGAGACAGCTTGGTATCCACCCAGCACGTCCCCGCTCGATACCCACCACTGGTCGCCTGTACCTGCTGCTCACGATATCGCGACACGTATTGCCCGTTGCTCCACATGACTTGCAAGTTGACAGGCTCGTCGGTCTGTGACATGAGGTAGAGTCTTACGTTCACATCAGAACCCACATCCGATACAGTAAGCAGATATTGAGGATTCCGATGGTAAGTTGGAAGGGCCCAGTTACCTCCAGACTCGAGGAGCGTCCATTCTCCTCTAGCTTCTTGTGTAGTAGAACGGCCGAGGCCCGGTGCCGGCTGCCTACGAAGTGATCGTCCCTTTTGGTGATACGCTGATAGCGAGAATACAGGCAGCTTCTTGGTTGGCTGAGCACTGGAGTCGTTGAAGTAGCAACAAACGACTGCTGTAACAGCTGATTTGGCGGGTATTGTAAAACGAACAGTCTGAAAGCGTGTGTTGCGGAATGGTGTAGCCACAAGGGCCTTCGACTCGTCTGATACAACAATGCGGTCTTCTGATACATATACTCGAAGAGATATTAGTGGATCATTAACCTCAGGCGCAGTGATATGCCTCATCAGAACCATTTTTATCGTGATATCTTTGTTATCGTCATTGAAATAGGTAAACTGAGGATTGTCAAGTAACGACTTTCCATCTTCTTGCAGAGCAATGCGAGGGTAGATTATGTGCTCTGAAGAAGCAACATATTCATCAGGGTTCCAATTCAGATACATTGATTGGAACTGCAATCGAACCGTTTGGAAATCTAGCCAATACGCAGGTTCAGACGAAGTTGTCCAAGGATTGCGGATCTTGACAAGTCGTACAGGGGCTGAACCGTCCTCGACAGTTTCTTTGATGTCTGTGACTGCGTAGTCGTGATCTCCAATCAGCGTGAGGCCCCCCACATCTCGCTTTCCGACAGATCCTGTACCTAGGCAGATCATCAGAGACCCACGCTGCCAGCCGTCTAATACTTTATGCCACAAATCATCCGGACTCTCGCCCGACGACTCAAAATACTCACGGAAAAGGATGTACTCAGGGATCCAGCCCGTGAAAACGTAAGTGTCAAGAGCACAGTATGATCCTGTAAAGTCATAGGTGCCGCCTACTTTCATATACGCTTTTTCGAGGAGGGCAGGCCAGTAATATGAATAGTCCGGCAGATCAGCGTCAGTTTGAGCATGTACGAACAGTGGCTTTCCACTGTAAAACGGCAATTGGTCATCAATGATGACTGTCCGGCCCGTTCCGTTGAAAAACAGTTTAAGAGCAACCTTTCCTGAGCGATTATCGAAGGGGGCATGGCTAACTGGCGACTTGTCCGTTCTTAACCTATACTCAAAGATAGATAGCAATGAGGCCACTACTGAGCAGTCATCCGTAGAACTCTGAGAAAGATTGTCCAGCAATTGCCTTCCCAATAGAGGAAACTGTTCCATGATGCGTGTATTTGTGCTGAGGCTCTGAGCTCGCCGCCATTCAACTTCATGTTTGGTTGACGGAGGAGCATCGTGATCGACGTACACAGATGCTGGCGGCGTATCGAGACTCGGAAGTACATCTGTCCATGGGTAGAACAGGTATTCGCCCACCTTGCTGTTTATATAGACCAATTGAGTCCCTGAATCAAGGAACTTGATCTTCTTACTAAGTGCTTCTCGCACATCTCGTGCTCTTTGGAGGCAACGCTGGACATCTGCAACAGGCAGATTGTGCTTCTCACAGAGTTTGAGCCTTCTAGCATAGGCTGTACAAGCGTGACTAATTGCGTCGCTGGCCTCAGCCGAATGTCCCGTGCTGTAGAAGTACAGGCTTAGCGAGAAGAATTCATGGATGTCCATGGTGGATGCTCACCAAAGCGCGGCAAACAACGGCCCTGGCAATCAGTTGACAACAACAAGACTCTCCATATGCATGTGAATCCCGGATGTTTGGCTTATCTCCACGGTCAAGCCCCTCTATGACTGGAACGTTTGTATCTAAAGATCGTCAAACTTGCCTGAATTACCTCTTTGGGAGGGAACAATTATACTTGCATACATACCCTTGTCTACTTCCCCTGAATATAAACCCCGTCTGTTTCCCCATGAAACGGAGAGTGCGCATGCCCTGGAGATCTAGCCGCCCCTCCTTCGCAACGCCGAGCAGCTCTTCTACAACCACAATGACGGAGACTGCCATTGAGCCTGTATTTCCAGACCGATCGTTCCTCATTCGAGATGATCTCGTAACTGAGACATCGATGGACCAGAGAGCCACAGAGACAGATTGCTCGCTGATATACGACCATGACAAGCCTGCTCTTGAGCTGGTAGCAGACATTCACAAGCGATTCTTAGGCACTCTTTTACGAGGTCCTCTTCGTCCTTCGTTCAAAAGCCTTGATGCCTCAAAGCCGTGGCTGCTATACTGGACTGCCAACGGACTTTCGGTTCTTGATATTGACATCTCAGTGTTTCACAGAGGACTGTCTGACACTGCGCTGGCCATGCAGTCTCCTAGTGGAGGCTTTGGTGGCGGAAACAGACAGCTGCCTCATTCCGCGCCTACATACGCAGCTCTCAACGCACTGGCCCTAACAGAAAGTCATGAAGCATGGGATCGCATTGATCGTGCCAACTGCTATAGCTGGATGATGTCTCTAAAGCAGTCAAATGGCGCATTTGCTACTTCCATAGGTGGTGAGGTCGACTGCCGCTCGACATACTGCATTCTCGCAGCAGCTGGTCTGCTGGACCTGTTGACTCCAGAGCTGACAGAAAATTGCATCGAGTATCTTTCCCGTACGCAGACATACGAGGGGGGATTTGCCAATATCCCTGGAGGTGAGGCCCACGGAGGATACACGTTCTGCTCCTTGGCTGGCCTACTTATTCTTGGTCGCCCTGAGGTCGTGTTCCAACACATCAGTGTACCGAACCTGCTCCAATGGCTAAGCAGACGCCAGCTTGATGTTGAGATGGGCTTTTCAGGCCGTACAAACAAACTTGTGGACGCCTGCTACTCGCATTGGGTTGGAGGATGCTGGGATCTTATAATGGCGGCGCTTCCAGCCTCACAGAAAAGCCTTTGGGACCGCGAGGGACTCGTCAAGTACCTTCTCCAGTGTTGCCAATCGCCTACTGGTGGCTTTAAAGACAAACCATCAGCGAATGCCGATCCATACCATACGAATTATTCTATATGCGGACTTTCTCATGCCCAATATTCGGCCATCTACAATCACGAGAAGGCCAAAGCCGCTGAGCTTGGCGACTTCAGCTTCCTCTGGACCTATGAATCGGCAGAAAACGCCATCACAAACCTCAAGCCTCTCAATCCTATCCATGTTCTACCCGCTGGAATAGCAGAAGCCATGAGAGATTACTTTCATAAAAAGTGAGAGACATTTCAATGCATCGAGTATATTATTATTCACCAAAGGTATTGATTAGATTTTGTACAATAATTAGGACCAATGCGCGCCTTCTGCTGCTTTCATGCACCAGCAGATCTGCGATCACTTGGCAAATGCAACCTCGAGAGGCAGTCTGAACGAAATACAGAACATTGTCTTAGTTGGCGCAACTTTGCGGACCTTGTGGAACGAGAGCTCCGACACTGCAATCTCAAACTGCATAGTCTTGCTAATGCGGGCGCGCAAGTCTTCATGAACTTGCTCAGTTTCGGGTTCAGGAGAATCAGGATCATGCTTGTAGAAGCAGTGAACATGAATCATGGGCATCGCATCCTTTGACGGACTAGAAGTACCGAATGAAGCTTCTCGGAGCTCAGCATCGCTGTAGAGACCGATAAATCCATCAAGAAAATCTAGCGCAGAATCGGGCAGGTTCATAACGTAGTGATTAAAGCTCTTGTGCACAGGAATCGTCTCTGGAGGCACTGGCTTCGAGCGTGACATCCGTCGTGGATACATATCTAGCGAGGGATGCTGTTTGTGAAACTCAATCAGCTTCTTGGCTGAGTCCTTGATGAACTGACGACCATCTTCGTTGTAGGGGTACACGAATGTCTGATCCTTATTCAGCTTGATATTCTCAACAAGCGCCTCATAACTGTGCGGATTCAGGTCGTTAGCAAATACCAGAACGCCCTTACGTCCGGCAGGAACAGCAAATGGACCGACTCCAGCAAACACATCGCATACTGCATCACCTTTGGTAAACTTATCAATGAGCCTACCGTGCTCAGTATGAAGACGCGAGTTCCAGTACACATGTTTGAAGTTGAATCGAAAGCGGCACCCCGACTCGCTCTGCTCAACCTCAAACTTGTCTTCACCAGCCAGTACCTCCATATCAAAAGTTCGGTACACAGTATCAATGGAATCGAGCTTGTTGACGACAGTCTCGACCAGTGGGTTTTTATCAAGTATAATCTGGCCAATAAGGAAGCGATAAGGAAGATACTGGTCTCTAATATTCAAGTGCGCAATGTGACCAACGACTGTGAACCCGCTAGGAACTTCGTCTAGCAGCTCTTCAGGAAGAATAGATTCAATGATCTCTTCGGCTCTCCAGTACTCATACCCAAGCTCCAGAGTGTACGGGACGAACGTGGCTCCTGCTTTTTCCAGGATCTCCGCAGTTGAAGGATCTATTGATGCGGTCACCTCATCTGGAGTAGTTATGTTCTGACGAAGTAGAATAGCTTTTGAGCCATCTTCGAGTTTGACAATTCTGGAGACGCCTTGGAGTTGTAAGAGATCGGTTTTAGCCGACTTTCCTAGAGCAGTAAAGTAAGAAACATCAGCCAGCTTGGCGGCTACAAGTTGAACAGACTTGTTAAAAGCAGATCGATCGAGATCCTTCATGCCCCGGTGAACTGGAGGCTTGAATGGTCGGACGAGATCAGGAATTCCGGACATTTTGATCTTCTTTAATTGTGGCTGAGCCATAAAGGCAAGTTTGCGGACGGACAAGTGGCTATGAAGTCTGAACGGGCGGAAGAAGCTCACAATTGGGGGGTTGCACCTTCTCAGTCCAAGAAGCATGAAATAACGGAGAGATCTGAAATTTTCCTGCGAGGTAATTTGGGTATGCAGATGAACGCCATATTCCTGTACCGGGGATACCAGTACACATTGGGAGCATTTTCAGGGGGGAGAGGAACCCGGTAAATAATTTATACTTGTGTCTGCTTCACCGTTATTAACTGATCAGATGCTCCGAGTTTTAGGTCGCCCGGGCACCTCTGTCTCAACGCAATGGTCGAGTGCTCTGTACAGAGGCTGCTCGGCTGGCCCTAGCCGCTTCATGGCGACGATTCGCCCTGTAAAAACCGAAGACAAGTCTCTGGCGTTTGTGCAGTCGTTGAAGCAGAAATGGCGCAAGATGGATGCTGATCCCGTCAAGCGCAAGCGATTCGCACTGAGTATTCTTGGATTCTACATTGTCACGGGTCTTTTTGCCTTTCAATACCTCAAGGATACAAAATACAAGGCTACTGGCGATCCGAATCCATACCAACAGCTGACACCTGAAGCTCTCGAGGCCGAGAAAGAGGGTTCTATTGCTGCTCCTAGAGATACGACTGAAGTGTACGAGAAGCTGGCGAATGAATACGACAGTAAGATCTGGAAGGAGGAGCTGTTCACCTACATATGGTATACTCGACGCAAGTTGGTGAGCCGAGTCGAGGGCCATGCTCTCGAAGTTTCGTGTGGAACAGGAAGAAACATTAAGTACTTGAAGCCGTCCAAATTGGAATCGCTTACATTCGTTGATTCTTCGGAGGGAATGCTCAATGTGACGAAGAAGAAGTTTGAGGAGAAATTCCCAGATTTCGACAACGTCCAGTACGTGAAGGGCCGAGCGGAGGATCTGGTATCTATTGCCAAGAACTCTGGCCGCAAATTCGACACTATTTTTGAGTCTTTTGGCCTTTGCTCGCATGAGGACCCTAATGCTGCACTGCAGAACTTCCGTCAGCTGTTGAGGCCTGGCGGACGTATCATTCTTCTCGAGCATGGTCGATCGCAATCGTACCAATCCATTAACGATCGCATTGACCGCAGTGCGGACGAGCGTGCTAAAGAATGGGGATGCAGATGGAATCTTGATATCGACGACATTGTAAAGTCAAGTGGACTCGAGATTGTGGACTCAACAACGTACCACTACGGAACAACGTATTTCTACGAACTCAAGGTTCCTGGTGATCCCTGAACAGACCCCCACAGTGAGTCTCAAAAAAGAGCCACAATCTGAGAAGGTTAAACATCGTGTAAATATACAAAAGTAAATGCATTTTTTTCATCAAGTCATTAGCATTAAATAGCGAGCCGAAAAGGCAAATCACTGTTGCTCCTTCTCGGCAGCAAGAGCCTCATAGGCGAGAGCTGCTTTGATCTCGTCATCCACAAGGTCTCCAACATTAGCATACGACATACTGGCCTCGTAGGCAGCAATGAGACGCGACTCGTTGATACCCACTTCCTTGAAGACAAGTGCGCGAATGCAGCAGGCATACCTCGAAATGTTTTCGCGCGTCGACGGCGAGATGTCGTCGTTGCGGTCGGAGTAAATCTCCAGACCTGCAGATTCCTCAAGACGCGTTATTGATACATTTGCCGAAAAGCCTTCACCTGTGCTTTTGCTTAGCCAAATGTAACCGTTGATGCCCAGAATGAGATCGACTCCTCCTGGAAGTCGGTACTGATGAGTACGAAGACGAATAACCAGCGATGAGGGCACCTGAAGGAACATACCATTTCGAAGTTTTCCATAACGAAGGGATCGACTGTGCAGCGAGGCACCTCCGTCCGAGAAAATTGCTTGAACCTCGGCGTTGAGCAGATCACCTTCCTTCAGGAACTGGCGCATTTGCAGCTCGTCACTCTCTGACTTACGACGCAGTACTCCACCAGGAAGGTTGACGGATCCAAGGAGCAACACAGCGTCCTGCGAAGCGCCAATGTTCACTTTCCATCGCTTATTGCCGACCTCGGTGATGCGGCCTATGACATGGTCTCCAATAACAGGAATGTATCTTCCTCGAAGCGGTGTGACACTTAGAAGTTTGTTGACTCGAGAGATCGTTCCAGCTACTGACGAGTATGTTTTATCTTGAATGGAATAGGTTCCATGTCCTCTCATCCACATTGTATCTTCAGTGATGAGTTCTCCAGGAGTTACGACTGATCCCGTGGATCCAGGCTCTTCTCCGTCCATATCGACATCCGAGTCGCTCGCGACATCTTCATAAATAAGATCCTCATCATCATAAGTATTTATAGGCTCAATTGAGCGAGTTACCGAGATGACAGCCATCTCCAAATGCTAATAACAGAAGGTAAAGAGGCGTGCAGTTTCACACTGTACATATTTTTTTATAGACCACGTGCGGCTGGAAAGGCCGGGTAAGACCTAGCCCTCGAAATATTCAGTTCTTCATTGACTTTTCGCTGTCTCTTTACCTCGCAACTTTGAACCTTTTGAAAGGATAGAAGTACAGGCAACCCCAGAAAACACAATGGATAACGTTGATAACAGAATTTTTGTTCGACCCATCGGTCGCGATGGTAAGTTGGAAAGCCGTGTGCAGATACAGATTCTGCTGCTATGAAATTGCGCCACCTGCAAAGTATACTAACAATTAGCTCGTCGTGAGGAGGTTGAGGACCTTTTCAGCAAGTACGGAAGCTTGGAGGAAGTCAAGCTCATGTCGGGATACGGGTTCGTCGAGTTCAAGGATGCTGAGGGTGCTAGTGCTGCCATTCAGGGCCTTTCGGGCAGCGATTTCCAGGGCCAGCCTCTGACTGTGGAGATTGCCAAGCCGCGCCCTCCCCCTCGTGAGGACCGTCCTCGTCGTGAGCGCACGACTCCTCAGCGTTCTGAATTCCGTGTTGCGTTCTCGAACCTGGCTCAGGACTGCTCGTGGCAGGACCTGAAGGACCTCATCCGCACTGCCGATGTTGAGCCTCAGTACACCAATGTCTCGCGCAACCGCGATGGCAGCGGTGTCGTCGAGTTCCTGAGCCGCGAGGACATGGACAATGTCATCAGCAAGCTCGATGGTCAGGAGCACAAGGGGTCTGTCGTCGGTGTCCGTATTGACGACCGTCCCCCTCCCCCTCCTCGCTTCCGTGACCGTGATGACGGCTACCGTGGAGGCCGTGGTGGCCGCGGAGGCTTTGACCGCCGCGACCGTGGTGGCTACGACCGCCGTGGTGGTGACCGTGATTTCGACCGTCGTGACCGTGGTGGCTACGACCGCCGTGACCGGGATCGTGGTGACTTTGGTCGTGATCGTGATTATGACCGCCGCGACCGCGACTACGAGCGCCGCGATGGTGACGACTATGGCCGCCGTGACAACTTCCGTCGCGATGACCGTGACCGTGACTTTGACCGTCGCGACCGCCGCCGTGACGATTACGAGGAGCGTCCTCCCCGCAACCGATCGCGTTCGCCCGCTCCCCGCGGTACGGATGCTGAGGATGCCAACGGCGACTTCTAAACGACTGCCGCGCGTTATCTGTATTATTAGTTGAGGCCTGCTTTTAAGGAGACGGTTGATTATTCGTTTACTATTGATATATTGGATTGGATTCTATCGTATGGAGAGCCAGGAGGTGGCTGGAAATGAACGTGGGCCGCGGGGCCTAATTCTGAAAATATTGAAGAGGGTGAGTATCTGGCTAACAGGGCAGTAATTAAAAAAGTCCAGAGGACATAAATGGAATTGTAAAGCGTCCCGTCCCGGGTCTCATTGGAGAGTGTTGTCGTGTGAAGTTATCTACCTGAGTTACCAAACTCGTGGTTGTTCTATGGAAACAAAGTGGCACGAATACCCGTAAATCCCGTTAGATATCATATCCATGAGACCAGGTGTACCAGCATTGCACCTGGTGACTACCAGATGTTGATGTGCCTTAAGAGTACATCAAATGGCTAAATCGGAGTCTTGAACCATGAACTGGGAGGAGGTTCAAAGGAGAGGCCTTTCTTGGATACTGACATTCTTTCTGTAGTATTCCCATAACTTTTTTCAGAACTACCAATAGCAAGAAAGTCTTGCTGTACAATAATGTCTGTGCAAACTGATGTACTATGAAGTGTGCCATCGTCATCCTTATAGACAGTTTCCCCTGAACTTCCCGTTTGGGAACGAAAAGTTTGCCCTGATTTTGAACTTTCTTGTCAAGTTTAACTTCACTTCAGTTAACAGCTTATTTGAGGTTTGCCTGTGAAGATTGTAGCTTGTTAGTCCACAGGCTAAGATACCGGAGAATACGAGGAGTAGGAGGATAGAAGCAGCTATTTTTACTAGGAGAAACTGTTGAACTCATAAACATGGAGGACGACGATTTGACGTGAGTTTGAAGTAACCGGTTCAAAAAAAGAAGATCTCTAACGCAGACTGTCATCGTCGACAATGGCGGCGCTTCAGGAGTTTATGAAGGAGGAGAACGAACGAAAGGAACAGTTTGCCAAACTGTCGGCAAAGGCTGAGCAGCGGTTTGACGAGGGTTCTGAAGATACCGACACTGGCGCCGGTATCGATGCCTTCAAAGAGGACTGGAACCTGTCGCAGTTCTGGTACGATGATGCTACGGCCAATTTGCTGGCTGATGAGCTGCTTGATGGAGCCGATGAGTCGACTCGGATCATCATTGTGTCTGCTCCGTCCGTGTACGCTGCTCTTTCAAAACGGCCGGCAGGTTCATTGCCTACGCAGCATATCTACCTTCTTGAGTATGACGACCGGTTTGCCATTCTTGCCAAGGACAAGTTTGCTCATTACGACTTTGCGCGTCCTCTAGACCTTCCCAAGTATCTCCAGGGTACTTTTGACCGTGTTCTCATTGATCCGCCGTTTCTGTCGCAGGACTGTCAGACGAAGGCATCCATGACGGCACGTTGGCTGCTGAAGAAGGAGAAGACATCGCAATATCGTACCATTGTGTGCACTGGGGAGCGCATGGGTGAGCTTATCAGTAAGGTGTACCCCGACACCAAGGTGACGACGTTTCACCCTGTGCACGGCAAGGGCCTAAGCAACGAGTTCCGGTGCTATGCTACGTACGAGGGTAAGAATTGGACGTTTGCTTAAGCTATACAATGATGTAACGGGAGGACCTCACTATTAAGATAAAACCTTCAATTCTTTATATTGAAGAAGTACTCAACCTGTGAGATTGCGAGTCCCCTGGTGAGACCGTCCATCGACTACCCATTCGCTTTCGTGCCCCTGCCCACCACTATTTAAACGGATTTGACAGATAAATTTTCTGCCAACTACACATAACTGTAAGTGCACCTGGTATCCCGCTTTTATGATGATTGTTTTATTCGCATAGTTCACCTGAGACTATCTGTGACGAAATACAAACCATCAATGTCTTTCGCTCCTATCTGATTCCGCGGGTATATTCCCTAGACTCGACTAACAAAGTGTACAGCGAACTAGAAGTACAAGAATAAACCTAGTACAAATAATCACTGAAAAGGTAGATCAAGTCGTAGAAACAGGTAGAATGGTAGCAAGTAAGTAAATGATAGAGACTACTATGATGTTGGAATTCTGCCGATTCTGTCTAGAGGATGAGCTGTTCTAAAGGTGTAAAGCAGAGATCAAGCCAGTCCAGTAGAAGGCTAATGACGAGCACAATTGGCAGGAAGAGCTGAAGAGGTGTCCAAATGAAATAGGGAGCCTCGAAGTGCAATAATATGGAGTGAATCAACCAATTAGAAAGGATCATTCAATTCGTGATCGTAAGGCACTCTGTAACAAATGCAGGTGTCAATTGGTGAACAACATGCTAAGGAATCAGGTCTGATCACCGCGATTTGGTCTCAGAGCATACATTGTGACGGGGTACAGTTCTTTGGGCATTCCTGGCTGGCGTGCGTGTAGGACAAGGTCGAGACCCGCTTCGGCAAACAGCTGTTTAAACTTGGCGTCGGTTCGCGTCACAGAACTGTCGGTGTCGTCGAAATCATCGTCTATATTCGTGTTGTTCTCCTTGACAACAATGTATCCGTCGGCGGTCAGGCCTGTAATGCACCGTTTGAGAAATGCCACAAAGTTTGTATCTGAGAGATGGCCTACACACCATTGGCACCAGATGAGAGAGTAACGGCCGGCAGCTGGAGTGAAATCCTGCATTCCAACAGCAAAAATAGTTCCCAGCTTGCCCTGCTGCTTAACTTCGGCAAGATTGGCGTGGGCCTGATCCACAAGGTTACGCGCCGGTTCGACGAGATCCACCTCGTCACAGATCTTGCTGAGAAAGTCCTTGGTGACGCGACCTATTCCGGCTCCAACATCGAGAGCCACGCGGTGACCTTTCTGTTTCTCAGCTAGATTGAGACGCTTCACAAATCCATTGGACCCCACAATATCCACGCGGGGAACCACAGTGTTGCCAAACCCGCCCAACACGCCGTCTACCGTAGCAGGGATCGACTCCCAATACTTGATGGCATCGTCGTAGTTGATGTGCGAGTCCGGCGCTACGTCCAGTTCTCGGGGCATGGCTCTTCAAGCAATTGCCGATTTAGTAGTCAAAAGTGAAGTAAAGAGCAAATAGTCGAGTGAATTGTCAATGTGAACAGTGGATTTGCTCACTGTAGCGACTAACTCAAGAGTCCTGTACCAGTAGAAGTTACGGCGGTAATATAATTCCATCCAGGGCTGAAGCGCGGCTACCAGCCAGGGTCGTAGTGACCCTTTAGGCCTGATCCGCTACCAGTCCAGACACCGCGATCTGGCCGACGACGATGACTAAGTGGGCCGTGGACCCGGCTCCAACGGTGTAGTCATTCCATGACTCGACCCACACACGGATCGGCTGTCCCGTGGACATCGGACATTCGGACATTGGACTATGAACCCTTTTTGAGTGGTAAGCGTATTAATCCTCCGGTGGTCCGGGCGGTCTGGGAGACGGTTAGGGTGGGATCTCATGCCCCTCCGTTACCCCGGATTTCTATGGGCACGAGGGGGCGTTTGCTTTTTCATCTTTTTTTCCTATTTGATCTGAACAATATATAAATATTGTAACATCCGCCAATTTTGTCGTCACGTCATCTTTTTTGGTCCCTCTTGGCTCTTGCCGTCTCGAGTCCTCCCCCCCGCCTCTCCACATGCCCGGCGTAACTTTTGCCAACCAGGATAAGCTGGCCAAGCTACCTATTCCTGATCTAGAGGCCACTTGCCGCCAGTATCTCGAGGTGCTGGCACCATTGCAATCAGCAAAGGAACACGCTCAGACGGAACAGGCGGTTCGCAAGTTCCTCGCCACCTCGGGCCCTCTACTCCAGGACCGCCTCGTCAACTACTCACAGGATCGCTCCAGCTACATTGAGCAGTTCTGGTACGACTCGTATCTAAGCTACGATAACCCCGTCGTGCTCAATCTCAACCCGTTCTTCCTGCTCGAGGATGACTCAACCCCGTACCCGGTGACGCAGGTATCGCGCGCATCGCAGGTCGTCACCTCGGCGCTGCGATTTGTGCGAGAGTTCCGCCGCGAGGCACTCGTGCCCGACGAGTTCCGCGGCAAGCCCCTGTGTATGTACCAGTACTCGCGCCTGTTTGGTAGCTCTCGTATCCCCACATCCAGGGGCTGTATCATGCAAACAGACAACACCTCCAAACACATTGTTGTCATGTGCCGCTCGCAATTCTACTGGTTTGATGTGCTCGATGACAACAATGATCTCATTATGTCAGAAAAGGATATTGCCATCAATTTCCAGTCCATCATTGACGATGCCACTACGACTCCCATTCACGAAGCCGCCAAGAGTGCTGTTGGCGTTCTGACTGCCGAGAACCGCCGCATTTGGGCCAACATCCGCGATTCGCTGACGCGTCCCGCCGAGGGCTCGCTGTCAGACTCGGTCATTGGCGACTGGGGACAGCCTACAAACAACTCAGAGTGCTTGCGCAAGGTCGACTCAGCCCTGTTCATTGTGTGTCTCGACCACAATTCTCCCGAATCGCTTTCTGAACTGGCCCGCACAATGCTCTGCGGCTCTTCCACCATCGAGAAGGGTGTCCAGGTCGGCACCTGCACCAACCGCTGGTACGATAAGCTGCAGATCATCGTGACAAGTAACGCCAAGGTCGGTGTCAACTTTGAACACACAGGTGTTGACGGTCACACAGTTCTGCGATTCGTGTCCGACGTGTACACCGACACTCTTCTGCGCTTTGCCAAGAGTATCAATGGCAAATCTCCTAGCATATGGACAACCCATTCGCCCGACCCATCGGAACGTGACCCTGCTTCATTTGGTGATGTTTCGACGACTCCCCGAAAGCTCGAGTGGACGACGACGCCAGATCTCTTGTTAGCCATGCGATTTGCAGAGACTCGTCTTGCCGACCTCATTCAGCAGAACGAGTTCCAGGCACTCGAGTTCACGGGATACGGTATCAACTCTATCAAGCAGATGGGATTCAGTCCCGATGCCTTTGTACAAATGGCGTTCCAGGCAGCTTACTACTCTTTGTACGGCCGCGTCGAATGCACGTATGAACCTGCTATGACTAAGGCTTTTCTACATGGACGTACCGAGTCCATTCGAACAGTATCAAAAGAGGCTGCTGCGTTCGTTCGCAAGTTCTGTGAGGATGCGCCCGCAGCGCAGAAGATCGACTATATGCGCAAAGCCTGCAAGAAGCATTCCGAGATAACCGCCAAGTGCTCCAAGGGCTTGGGACAGGATAGACATCTATATGCTCTCTTTTGCACATGGAAGAAACACTTTGAGGAATGCGAGCTGCACGATGACGAGACAAACTCAGAGGATTCGTACATGGGACACCGCCGAAAGACGAGCCACGCGAGCCAGAACAGTGGCGACGTGGAACTGACCGATGAGGATCTGTTGCACCCCATGCCGCCAATTTTCTCTGATCCTGGCTGGGATAAGCTCGGAAATGCCATTCTGTCGACGAGTAACTGTGGAAACATGTCGTTGAAACTGTTTGGATTCGGTCCCACGAGCCCCGACGGATTCGGTCTTGGGTACATCATTAAGGAGGATTCAATTACAATCTGTGCCTCTTCCAAGCATCGTCAGACGCAGCGATTCCTTGACACGCTGAACTCGTGCTTCATTGAGTTCCGCAATCTATGGAGATCAGCAGAGCTTGCCAACGGCAACTCAAGACTGTCCAAGGGAACGCGGGCGCGATCGTACGAGAACCTGCGCAGCGCTGTCAACACGCCTGCTATCAAGACGCCTATCCAACCGTTTGGAAAGACACTTACACCTACACCGATTACGATTCGCGAGCCAGATGACCATGAAGAGTCGTCCTACCATCTTGGAGGGTATGGATACTTCGATATGGGCGACTTTGAGCCGTTTTCGCGGCCGCCAACTCCACCCGGAGCACCGCCTGTGCGTCGCAACTTCCAGAAAAAGGAGATTGGTCGCAAGCTGCGGTTGGCCGAGTATTAATTTTGTTATGTTTGTATTTTGATAGTGACCAGAAAATAATCTGCATTCTGCATTACTGCTTCAAGACAACTCAGGGGTACATGACGCGGCTCCAATTTAACTAGGGTTTGGTCAAAAGTGTCAAAAAGACTGTTAACCAGTTGAAAAGACTTGAACTTGAACTGTATCTTGTTGTAGAGCGGGGTTCCGGCGAACGCGTGAGCGTCCCAGCAAAGTGGATGATGCATGTGCTTGACTTGCCAAATATCCGGCGATCCCCGACAGCCGCGGAGCTACTGGCAGTGCTCCATAAGCTCTCTCCGAAGCAGCACAAGAACTTTGATTCGGGACTCGATGATCTTCCAGGATCTTCACAAGGCTTGTTCACATGGCTAACGGCTCTAGTGGCATCGCCTCTGGACTGGATTGACGATGGAGAAGAGTCTGCAGACGACCTACGGGAGCAGATCTGGGAACTGGCGAGCACCCGGTTGAGCGAACGCTGCGGACGAACAGCGTCGCCAGGAATGCGCAGAACGATGGAAGTGTGTATTCCGGACTCGGAACCGCTCGACATCGAGATGATCGAACCGGCACTGACGGAGGACTGTCTCGGGCTAAAGACGTGGGGATCTGCGCTCGTTCTGGCCAACCGTTTGGCTCGTGAGCACGACAAAATCTTGGCAGATCCTATCCTGGAGCTTGGTTCAGGAACTGGTCTGACCGGCATCACGGCTGCTAAACTGGGCCACGATATCTGTGTCACAGACCTTCCCGACATTGTGCCTAACCTCCGTGCAAATGTGGAACTTAACTGCACAGCGGGTGAGTGCATTAGCGTCGAGGTTCTCGACTGGCAGAACCCGGAGGGGTTTCCCGACACAAGGTTCAAGACCGTCATGGTTGCCGATCCCATCTACTCACCCGAGCATCCGAAAATGGTGTGCAATATGATTCAACGGTTTTTAGACTGGAACGACACAGATGCTCGTGTCTGTGTGCAGCTGCCGCTACGACCAAAGTTCGAGGCTGAGCGTGATCTCTTTTACGAGCTTGTCAAGGATCTCGGCCTGAAACAGGTCACTTATGAAGTAGAGGAAGGGAGTGATGACTTTGGTCGTCTCGACTTTGCCTGGTCACTTTATGTTCCGGAGGGGGCCAGTTGAGAAGTGATGGACCCGGCTTATGAATCAATGAGAATATGAGATACATGACATATAGTGAGAAAGAAACAGCATCTAATGCATACCTGGAACTCCCTCGCCGCTGAACCCGTCAATAGCCTGCAATATCCACGGGTACTCAGCCAAATACGGAGCCAGATCAGCTCCCACATACCTTGTGCCTGGAGGAACGTCCGAAGAAGACCCCCGGACTCCTTGAACAAGGCCCTTGTCGACCTGAAACTCGAGACTGTCATTCGAGTTCAGATCAGGTATCCGGTGTGTAAACTGCGGAGTCTGGCCATATAGCCACTCCCAGGTTTGGATTTTCTCGGCTTCCTCGAGAACCTCTGGAGGCAACTGGCTCTCGCTGTCGATTATCGCTACAGGCTCAAGGCCCGTATCTGGGTACAGCTGGTGAAACGACTGCACCACAGAACCAATAAATACGTCTCTATCACAGCCAATATTTGTGACAGGAGACTTGACACTGGCGACTCCTCGGCCCTCAACGGAGCCGAGTCGCGAGACATCACGATGTAGAAGAGCACTCAACGTATCTAGACGAGAATTAAGGAGCATTGTACCATGATGATACGCTCGTAGGCGCTCGATTTTGTAGGCTGATCCGGAAACCTTGCGGTCGAGATCATTAGTCACGATATCGAAGCGAGTGTTCACTTTCAGCTTGACCTGAGGTCCCTTTAAAGGCAGTCCACTTGTGATGGGCTGCGATAGATTGACAAGATCTGGGGAAAATCCGTCACCAATGGTGACATGCTCGAGCTCGCGGATCTCCTCCATGTCCTCAGGTGAAGTGGCCGATTCCAGCACTGGATACACGGTTTGATCCAGTGCGTTGAGGGCATTGACAATCATTAGTGCATGTTTATCACGGGAAAACTCTGATTTTGGCGTCATGAAGCAAAAGTTGACATTTCCGGCGTCGTGAACGACTGCTCCGCCTCCCGAGCGTCTCCGTACAAGAGGAACCCCGAGCTCCTTCATCAGTGGAAGGTTACACTCTCTCCATGGGTTCTGGTTTCGCCCTATAACTACACACGGGTTGTTCACATACATGACGAGCTTGTGCCATTCTGGAGGCGTCGTCTTGAAGATGTGGTTCTCGAGGCTCAAGTTGATGTACGGATTGTCGAGTAGCGACACGACGACGCGCGACGTGCTTTTCCATGATCCAAGCCGAACCACGCTGCGGACGTACTCACCAAGTGCAGCACCGACCATTGAATGGACAAGGGTGACTCCTAAGAGGTTGGTGCGCTTTATACCCACGCGTATGGCTCGTTTAGAAGCAGGTCGTCGTTCAACTTTGAGATTCGCTCAGGGGGTGAATTTTTCATGCACCCCTGAATAATTTCACTTACCTCGTCTAACTTCTATCTGACCTCGGGTTTCAACCTGCTTAGCGCCTTGTTACAGCGACTTTTAATCAACTTGGTTTATCGACAACTCAGTTTTTACAAGATTGTATAAAAGTTTCTGAAGATGGAACGTACGGACAGGGAAATAGAGAAGAAGCTGCTGCTACAATCTCACACCCCACAGCGAGTCGAGGAGCTCCTTCAGACCAGATACTCGCTTTCCGGCGGCCAAAAGCCATTTCTAGTGCTTACACCAACTCAAGGCAACAATACAAGTACAGACACCGGCTCTAATGTTACATCTGGTGCTGCGTCACCGTCTGTTGCGGGTCGCAAGGTGTCTCATACAAGTACTAAGGCTCGACGCGGATACTGTCGACGGGCTCTTCACCAGTGGATAAGCGATGCGCGAACCGCTCAAAACCGTGAAGTTGCGCGGATTCGCAAGCTCGTTGGGTCTGACAACGATGCTAGACCACTGTCTAAGGATATTCCTGACTACATGGAGTTTGAAGCCCTGCACGGTTTGTGGAACGGGTATGCTACGGAGCTCATCTACGGCAGTTCGGGCTCCAACATCGCAACCATGACAGCAGCTGGAAAACTTGCGTCTGCAGACTTCCACGGTGCAAAGTTGAAAGTTGTGTCTGCTCGAAACCCAAGCGTCGTTGGAACCGAGGGTGTAGTTGTGTGGGAAGCGCGAAGCTCGTTTGTTATGGTGGTTCCACGCACGAAGGGCCCCAAAGCGGCAGATTCCGTTGGAGGGCTGCGTATTGTTGGCAAGAAGGGAGCCAAGTTTGAGTTGACAGTTCTCAAACCTGGCGGAGACGAAGGCCCGTCCTTCAACGTGCTGGGATCACGGTTGCTGTTCCGTGCTGCGGACCGTGCTGGCCGCAAGTTCAAGACTCACGATGTCGGCGACTTGTAAGGGTGGCGCGCTTCGGTGGGATGGGAGTTTTGATCTTGTACGTGCCGGAAATGGAGGATACAATGTCAGTACACGAGGTGGAGGGTCCCAATGGCATCTGTACTGGAACTATGGAAGCCATATTCGGCGGCACCCGATACCAAAGCGGTCTGTTGCTGTCTACGAAACAGCTATCGTCAAGCGATGGTATCTACATAGTAGTATTGTCATCTGTCGCAACAATTACTTTGAGGCTCCCTTGTTACCTCTTCTACGCTTCTTCTCAATTATGCGGTCTATTCGGTACAATACAGAAAGCGATTATGGAATACAGGCTCAAAATACAGGCCTTACAATTGGCGCACAGCGCTGCGACGTGAAGCAGACGGCTAGGTCTTCATGGGCTTCTTGTTGAGCCAACTGTAGCTGTGGCGAAGAGCCGAGTGCCGGTGGCGACGCGCAGCCTTGGTGAAGGTGAGATCCGTGTCAACGACACGGTCTCCGTATTCGAGCTCGGCGAGAACGTCGCGGTTAGCGGCGGGCTGGAGGGCAGAGACGGAAGCCTGCGAGGCTTGCAGTTCGTCATTGTCTTCCTCATCGTCGTCAGAGTCGTCGCCGTGGAAGTCGGCTGGCAGCTCGATGCGACGCGGAGACTCGTCAGGCGCGACGGTGAGGTGCGCGACCTCGGCATAAGTCATGGGGCGCACCGACACGTGGGCAAAGCCGTCGGTGGCGCTGTCATCTACAGCAATGACCGATGTGTTGGGCAGCTGGGGCTCCAGCATCGCGGGTGCTGCGGGGGCGCGTCGCTTGCTCCAAGGCCACAACATTGGTAATCGCGGTGTGAAGAGAGGCGAAAGGTGGGGAAGTATGTGGGGTGTGTGTGCTTAATGAAGCAACACGACGGAGCAGTTGATCAAGAGAGACGTACAGATAGACAGGACGACGTCCAGACAGGAAGAACCAGTCTACAACGGCAATCACAGAATTCCAGTATCTCAACTAAGAGAACTGAGGTAAGAAGGGAAGCCGCTGGCGTTATCGCGATAGATATATATGCACGTTTATCAGGCAGTTGCCTAATCGGGGTTATCAGTTTGGAATGGTAAACACGGGCAATTCCGGGGATGAAGGAATGAGAGCAAAGACCGTGACCCGACAATAACAGTGAAGCGAATGGACTGTGACAAGGCGCGCACGTTGATAATTTAACTGTTCAGCTTCTCAGCTTTGTTGCTGGCTGTCTTGAGTGCTTATTGATGGACCACGTGGATTCAGGGCACGCGGACTATCCGACCGGATGGAATCGGCAAGTGGGGGGCTGAGACGAGGGGTTGGAGGCAAGTGGAGGAAGATTGGAGACCGAAGGTGAATAGAGGAGGTTATCGGAAGTGGTGAGATGCGTGGTTAGATGAAGAGTCAGTACGCAGTGTTCCCTGCCTATTTGTACTACTTGGTACTGTATAGGTTATGGGCGTAGCTCAACAGAGTTGCTAACTATTATGCAGTGCTCTCTATTCATGACCACCTTGCCCACCTAATTATACACCTTTGTACTCTGACGGCGCGTGCTCTGTGCCGCGTGACTGACAGCTACCCACTACCCCTCCTAATCGTCATGGTGATGTAGCTGCCAGGATGACGCAGCTGCACTAGTGACGCATATGACGTCACCAGAGCTGGTTTCGTCGTGAAGCATACGGTTCACAGACGAACAACAGTCAGTTGGCGAGTGATTACTTCCAGCAGTAAAAGGCATTCTCAGTACCTAGACTGATCTGGAACCTGGTTACTTCTCCATAGCAATATCACTTGCTGGTCGCGTGACTGGGGCTTATCGCTCGCTCTTTGCCGCTCACAGGGCTAGGGTAACGAACTGGGCAGAGGATCAAATCGAGTGACTGAGCGTCTCTGCGGTATCAAATGGACCACGATATGCCAACTGGAGTTGGTATATCCTGGGATTACGGAGTTACCGGCTACGGAGCTACGAGCTATAGATACACGCGCTACGGACTTAGGCTACACGGAGCTACGGCACGGGGAAAGGCCGGACGTTACATGACGATACGAAGTATAATACGACTGCTCCGCGTTTCAGCCCTGCTCGGCGCCGCTTAAATTTTGATCTGACGGCTCTATCGAGGAACTTAGACTCCTACATCACACACTCTGAAAAGGTAGGAATCAACCTTAATGGCGACTCAATCTCTTCCGGATGGATGCACCATCCGTCCCTTCGACGTGTATGGCCCTCATGCTTATGCTGACGCCCTCCAGCAGTCGGAGCTGCTGTTTGATACTTTCCAAATGGACGATAGCTTCATCCAGTACTACATGGGCTCGCTCAATCGCACGGAAGGTGACCCTTGGGTCCCAATTCGTGCCCTGTATGGATCCACTGCCGACCGCCTCAAAGCATACAAGATGCGTGCTGACGCCATCAGTCGTAAGACCCACAGCTTTGCGCGCCGGTTCCACCTCGAGATGCTGAGCGGCACTTTTGTTGCCGGCGGCCTGTTTCGGACTAGCATTATTGGCGGTATGGCCTATGATGAGCTTATTGGTGTTTACCGCTGGATGCTCCCATCAGCTATGTGCCGGCGCAAGACCCTCTACCAACACCTCGTCTACACCTGGTACCGGATCAAGTACGCCGTGATTAATTCCTGGGAGTCGTATAAGTACGACTCGACTGCTGCCAGACGCGCTGTTGTCGAGCTGTTTGCGGCCGTTCATGCGGCGGACCCCTTGCATGATGCTCCGGCGCACTACGTCGACGAGCTCGCGCACAAATCCTACGATGAGCTCGCTGCCGAGGACCAACACTACCCCGCCAGCGACATGGTATACCTAGGGTGGTTCTACCTATCGCGACACCTACAGCGCCAGGGATTTGGCTCCAAGTTGTTCCAGCATGCGTTGAGCACTGTTCCGAATGTGCCGGCGAAGTTTGTGTCCCGCGATGGCAAGCACACAGCGGTTGGGCCGCAAAAAATGTACCTTATCAGCTCACCACAAGGTCGCGGACTCTACTCCAAATACGGTTTCAACGAGGGCATAAAGATCGATTTCAAGCCCACGGCTGCCGATGTCCCCGACGACTTTGAGTGCGTCCGCTACTGGCAAGTCTGCATACGGGACAAGCCCGAAAAAGTCGACGAACGTTTGAGGTGAAGCAGCGAATAGACGTGAAATTGCTGTTAATGAGGCTTCTAGGTGTTAGCTAACAACACTAGATCATCCGCCGCGAGTGACCTTTGTGCACTGAACATGCGAGCCGCTGATTGAGTTGTGGTCAAAACCACACTAGACCGCTAAATGTTAAACTCAACGTCGAACCTCTTCGTGCTAGTCGTCTCTGAATTTCAACGGCTCAACGGATCGGATGCCTGGTATTATAGATAGAGATATAGCATTAATTGAGACTTCTGAAGCTTCTATAGTTAGCGCAAGCTTCCTTGAACTTGAAGCTCTTGGAAAGTGAACTCACCAGTTATACCAGTCGATTATAGCGTATAGATCATATAAATAGTCAAGATTATATAAATAGTTAGATTAGAAGATCAGGAGTAGCCTGATATGCATGTGTTGAAATGCTTAATGTGAATGGAGAGATGGGTGTCAGTGATTTTGCCTAACCAACTCTCGAATGTTCGTGACCACTTCCAACTCTGGAACGGTCACGTTCATATTTTTAGAGTCCCTGTTGAGTAGCAGCGGCACCACCAAACAGGAGAGCGACGCCAGCAGCAAATGTCGCCTCAAGAACAGCGACAAACTCGAACGAGACCCACAGCACGTTGTTCTCAGCAAAATAGCCGGCAAACACAGGGCCTACAGCCCGAGCCAGCGTCTTGACGACGTTAACAATACCCATGACCTTTGTTCTGTCGGAGCTTGGTACAATACCCGACAAGAAAACTTGGCGCGGAACAACGTCCATTGTATCGGTCCATGCACGGCCCATAATGAGCAACATTGCGGGCCATGCCGACTGCGAAACGGGCACTAGACCCATAAAGGCTGCGGACGGCAGCTTCGTCACGACAATGGCGGCAATGGACCCAATGCGCTTGCACAGCACTGACGAGGCCATGGACGTCATGGATCCAATGATGTTGGTGGTGAAGAGTAGAGAACCGAGTGTAGCCTCGGAAACCCCGAACACTGACACAAAGTACTCAACAAGCCACGAGTTGGGCATGAATCCGTAGGCGAGAGAGTCGAGACAGAACACGATGGCCAGCTTGAGAAGGATGGACTTTGTGTAGTGTGAGAGGCTAGTTGACGGCGCCATTGTAGCAGCCGCAACAGGCTCAATGAGGGGATCCGTTTCGCTAGGTTCCTGAGTGTCGGTGGGGCCCGTGTCGTCAATTCCCTCGCACTGCGATGACAACATGAGACTCAGAGCAAGCTTAATAACAGCAATTGCAGCGTAAAACCAGAAAATGATGCGGTAGACGTCGAGACTCGACAGATCGTAGTGGGCACGAAGGAGCTCGCCGACAGTTCCAGCTGACAGCGAGCCCAGTGCAGAGCCCAGCGTTCCCACCATTCCCTGCCATGCAAACATATCGGAACGGTCATCGTCATGAGTCAAATGCGCGAGTGTTGATTCCTCGACAGCACGGAAAGGTCCAATTTCGTCACCACTAGGCGAGATGACGCCAATAACAGCAGCAGCCAGAAGAATCCAGTAGTTTGACGTGGTCGCGAAGAGCGCGCCTGAAATGGCCATGGCCACTGATCCGATGACAAGAACTGCGCGACGGCCAATGGAATCGGCGTAGAAGGTCAGAATGTACGAGATAACGACATCACCAAGAAGTGTCAGTGTCATGAACAGACCAATGCGAGTATCATCAACGCCGAGCTCTTGGAAAAACAGCACCAAGATAAGCATCGACTGGCCATACGCCAGCATCCGGAAAAACTTCTGTGCCAACAGAATGTGGACATCTCGCGATGCTCGCTTCAGCGATGGAATACCTGTGAACTCGTGCCATGACATTTTTGTAGTTTGTCTTGTTTTCACCCCTGTGTATATTTTTTCTGCAGGATGCAACAAATGTGGGGTCCCTGAGAAGGTTATTTATATAATTAGAACGCCCAGGTAAATCCGATGACAGCTGTCGGAGATGAGTCAAACTTCGGTGCATAGAACCGTCCCAAGATGAGCGGGTAATCAAAACGAGACATGAAAGAGGCAATAGACGGAAGTAACGAGGTATATCGAAATGAGTAAAAGAGTCAACAAGCCACTACTGTCAAGAACAGGAAAATCAAGCGAACGGCTTCCAGCTATACCCTGTCTTTCTTATCGCCAGATTGAGCGTCGGAGACCCCCCATCGGCCTTTTTCGCCGCGCACGGCTCGCTAATTTTTTTGAGATTCGGCATCCGCCAACCGAATCTTTTCTTGACTAATATGCCAGACTCTTCGGGTGCTAAACGACTGGCGCCCAGCTCGACAGACGAGTCTAAGCAGGGAATAAGGTCACCAATGGACCCGGGTTCCGGCGGGTCGGAGGATTCGGCCACGCGCCGTGTTGCCTGTATCGAATGCCGCCAGCAAAAGGTCCGATGTGACTCTCACGAGACCTGGCCTGAAGCCTGTAGTCAATGTGCCAAGAAGAAGGTCGACTGCAAACTGGACGCCACGTTCCGGCGCACGGCCAAGCGTCAGAAGCTCAAGGACATGGAGCGCGAGATGGAGGAGTTGCGCCGACTGCAACATCAGCAGCAGCAGCAGCAACACCAGCATCAACAGCAGCAGACAATAGTTCAACAGCAGCCGGTTGTTAGCATGGCGCCGGTGGTGACAACAGCTGCTCTTCCGCCTAAACACGAAGCATTTGTACCGGTGACTGTGCCGGTGGTTGTACCTGTGCACCAGATGCTTCCGCCGCCTACTTACCTTGCGGTGCAATCTCCAACACCGCTTCCAGCACCTGTTTGGCACGTAAATGACTGGAACTGCACGCCCAAGACGATTGATGGCTTTACGCTGTCATCTGAAACAATCACAAACCTTTTCCGCGAGTATGTCGAAAAGTACCAGGGCTTCCTGCCTGTCGTGGACGTTTCGCGTGGACCCGAGCGCATCTACGCCCTGTGCCCGGCACTGTTCTGGACTATCATGACGGTAGCTTCACGGCGATATGACAAAGATGGTGAGCTTATGATGCAGCTGACGCCGCTGCTGCGTAGTTGCTTGTCAGATCTAACGGTATCACCCGTCACGCGATATGGTAGCGGCGAACAAGGCGCCCAGGGTGTGTTCAACGTCGGCTCCGTCTACTCGGTGCAGGCCTTCCTCATCTGCACAATGTGGCCGCCGCTCACATCGACCATCTCTGCCGATTCGTCGTGGAATTCTGCCGGTATTGCTATGTTCTCGTCCATCCGTGTGGGACTCCACTGCCCTGGATACGCCCGCGACTTTGCGCGCATCAAGCAGGACAATCCTATTTATCCCCAGGTCACAGAGCAGGTGCGAACGTGGATCTGCTGCAACATTGTGTCGCAGTCTGTGGCCGGAATGTTTGGTTTCCCGTCGTTCACATCGTTTGACACAACGGTGTTGTCGGCCTGTGAGCCAGATTCTGGCATGGACATTTCCGAGAGTATCCGCCTCATGATGCTTATCCAGCGACTGGAGAACCAGATGGAGAAGGCGTTGAACTCGAACCTCAAGGACGCGTTAGGGCTATCTGAGCTGTCTGAACGGCTCTCCATCATCAAGATGTTAGCCCAGAACCTCGACGAGCTGGAGCTGGTTCTCAAGGCATCGACAGGAGCCGACGACCTGTGCCGGTTCCTGTTTCTCGTGGCTCGTATGCATCTCATGACGTACTACTTCTTTGATAACGACCGGTTTAACCGGTTCGAGCACCAGCGGGGTCTCGTCCAGGCTTACAACGCTGCACTGTCCGTCATGGATCACTGCGACCAGGTGTGCCGTCGCGACAAGGACTTCATCCGCTATCTTCCACAAGTTCATGTGCAGCTGCTTTGGCAGGCTTCGGCAATTGTCAATAAGATCTACCACTCTCAGTACGCGCAGTTTGTGGACGCCGAGGCAGGAAAGAGACTGTATTCTGTTACGGCACAGCACTTGGCCAAGGCATCTATTCTCAAGCACGATGTGCCCTACCGAGCTTGCGAAATTATGCAGCAGATGTGGCAGGTGTACGACTCACTTGCCGCCAAGCCCGACGGATATCCAGACCTGATGGAGGCCAAGGTGTCCATTCGCACGCGACTGGCAGCTAGTGTTTTTTTCGACACCCTATGGACGATGCGTGAGCAGAGCGAGATCCGTTCTGTGGCGCCTACTGTCCTCAATCAGCGCACAACGACCTCTGACGATGATTCAGAGGGCACTGCAGGACCAGGCCAGTCAGTGACATCACGAAGCAGGCACGCCAGTGGCACCAAGCGGACCTGGGCCGAGGCAGACTTGATGAATGGCCTGCGAAGTGGCACTACCAGCGTGACGCCTGTTTCTGGTACTCCTTCAGTGGCACCTACTCCGTCTGCTTCAGGACAGCTGTTGCCTCCTATTAACGGAATGCTTGTCAACAGCATGGGCTCCACACCTCAGCCAAGCGGCATACTTCCGCCCGTCTCGTCAGCTGATAGCATGGCTGTCACTGATGGAGCCAGCGCAGGGTTCGGTTGGGATGTTGATCTCGTCTGGAAGGACGTTGACTCGATGATGAACGATTTCGGTTTCCGTGTTGAGGAGGTGGCCTCTTTAATGTGATGTGCTTAATGACATTTGTATGATACGCAGTTGAAGGTGCTGTACTGTTGTTCGTCAGTTAGAGGACTACTGCGCGAAATGATGGGACGACGACGACCATTGTGTGCTAATTGCCACAGTACCTCAAAAAAGGCTGCTTGACAATAGCCGTTGCTACTCCCTGTACAATCTACGTGTATATATTTATTTTTAATCTATTGGAACTGGTGAACGTAATAGAGTAAGGCACACGGCAACTCTTGATGCTGTGGGGAATCAGGTTAGGTCAGGGCAAGGGGTGAAAATTTCATGTGTCAGAGTCAGACGTACAGCTTCCTGAGTTATTCATTAGCACCAATCCTACAATGGCGGATCTTCAGGACCAAGTGCCGGACATTGTCATCGGCGAGAGCGTGGCCGATGAGCCCGAACAGTACGACTACGAGGGCAGCGACGAGGAGCAGCAGCCCGCGGGAGATGTCAAGAAAACGGTCACTTTTACCGGCGTCCCAGAGACTGAGGCCGAGGGCGATGAGATCGACGAGTTCCGCGACGAGGAGGGCCTCACCGCTGAGGAGCGCCGTCAGAAAGAGTTTGAGGAGGGTGGCGGTCTGCCTGAGCAGCGCACGGATCTCGACTTCTCGGTGTTGACGCCTCTTTCACCCGAGATTATTCAGCGCCAGGCAACCATTAACATTGGAACCATTGGACATGTGGCGCACGGAAAGTCGACGGTTGTCAAGGCCATTTCGGGTGTGCAGACAGTCCGATTCAAGAACGAGCTTGAGCGAAATATCACCATTCGTCTTGGTTATGCCAACGCCAAAATCTACAAGTGCAGCAACCCCGAGTGCCCACGTCCAGACCGATTCAAGTCGTATGGAAGTGGCAAGGAGATCTCGCCCAAGTGCGAGCGTCCTGGCTGCGAGGGCCGTTACGAGCTTCTGCGTCACGTCTCGTTTGTTGACTGTCCCGGTCACGACATTCTCATGAGTACCATGTTGTCAGGAGCTGCTGTAATGGACGCTGCTCTTCTGCTTATTGCTGGTAACGAACCCTGCCCCCAGCCTCAGACCTCGGAGCACTTGGCTGCAATCCAGATCATGGCTCTCGAGCACGTCATTGTGCTGCAGAACAAGGTTGATCTGATGAAGGAGGAGTCTGCTCTGGAGCACTACCAGTCGGTGGTTCGTTTTGTTCAGGGTACTCCCGCCGAGGGCGCCCCCATTGTGCCCATTTCGGCCCAGCTCAAGTACAACATTGATGCTGTCAACGAGTTCATTGTTGAGAAGATCCCTATGCCCAAGCGTGACTTCATGGCCCGTCCGCGCCTTATTGTCATTCGTTCGTTCGATGTCAACAAGCCTGGTACCGAGGTCGACGACCTTAAGGGAGGTGTTGCCGGAGGTTCCATTCTCAACGGAGTTCTGCGTCTCGATGACGAGATTGAGATCCGTCCTGGTATTGTTTCGAAGAACGAGTCAACGGGCCGCATCGAGTGCCGTCCCATCAAGTCGCGCATTGTCAGTCTTTTCGCCGACAACAACGATCTCAAGTTCGCCGTTCCCGGAGGTCTTATCGGTGTTGGTACTCAGGTTGATCCTACCCTGTGCCGTGCTGACCGTCTTGTTGGACACGTTCTGGGCCACGTTGGTCACCTGCCCGACATCTACACGGAGCTCGAAATCAACTACTTCTTGCTGCGCCGTCTGCTTGGTGTCAAGACCGAGGACAAGAAGCTTACCAAAATCCAGAAGCTCGCCAAGGGCGAGGTTCTAATGGTCAACGTTGGTTCCACCACCACTGGTGCCCGTGTTGTTGGCGTGCGTGCCGATATGGCCAAGCTGCAGCTGACCTCGCCGGCCTGTACCGATATTGGAGAGAAGGTCGCTCTGTCACGACGTGTCGAGAAGCACTGGCGTCTTATTGGATGGGGTACCATCCAGGCCGGAGCCACCCTTACGCCCGAGTCGTCCTAGACGATAATGATGTATATGAGCATGGCGGCCTGCTCCGCTGCTACTGGTAGTATAGACAGTAGATGTTATTGCAGTTACAAAGTAAACGCGCCCAGTAGATATTTCACCCGATTTTCGTGATCCGTGGGTAAAAGCCTGGCTTCACGGGATTATACAATACCAGCTGTCTCGATGTGACTGGTTCAAGTGTTGCAGACACAGTACTACTTGAACAGTCTTCAAGTTCCTGTACTCTGTCACTCAAGTCGTCTGACGTGCATGCAGGGAGAAGAGGCAACACGGGGCCAATAACAGGTGACAGGGACTGGAGACGAGGACTTTCGCAAAGCTGTCTCGGAGAGATGGGCTGCGAAGTCATGATCCAGTCTTGCTCAAGGGACGCTACCGTCTTGAAAACGTACCATTCAGAGCCTCGATGTATGAGTTTCATGGACTCGACTTGTTCGGAGATGCGAACTTCCGTAAAATGTGGGCCTTCGACTTGGTCAGTCCGGCGCACTCGCTTCACAAGCATCACAGTTTGCGGTAATCGTGGCATTACTGCCACCAGAGCGCTAGGTTTGCGACGTGTACACTCCTGTTGGACATAGCCAAAGTCAGCATTTGACATACAAAAGTATGATACAATTAGAGCCACGAACCGCTCCCAGTCAGCATTGATATCGAACTGTACGGAAGAAACGGCGCCAGACCGGTCAAAGCTGAACTGCCGAACTCTTGCAAAGTTTATCGTAACAACGTCAACATAGGAGCGAGTAGCATCAGACTCGAGACATAGTGTCGCGTACTTCTCAGCACTCGTGTAGGTCTCGAAGGAGAAATCATTGGCAGAGATATACAGGGGAATCACCATGGGTTGCAGAGGGTATCGGTGAGCAGATTTGGAGCAGGGACACGACTCGAGCCACGACCAGCAGGGGACAAGAGCCCCAGAGGGTATTGAGTAGCACTCAGAGGCAGATGGGCAGTCTAGATGAACTACCTTGACCTGTCGATTGCTGGGCAGATTGTGCAGCCTTTTAAGGGTATCAATGATACTGGAGAGTAGGTTGACAACGACAACATCGAAGCGGGCATGTAGTCCGGTATTTGTCTGTGGGCATTTGCGAGTGTTAGTTCGTGCGATGGTCGTGATGGCCTTCTGCTTCAACACGTCTTTAACTTTCTTCATTTTTTTAAGACTGCGAAGCAAGTAGTCCTTCTTTACGGGTATATGGGAATCTTGGAGATCAGCGGATATTGTTTCATGAGAAGAATATCCTATTCTGTCAACCTCTTTCCAGAGAGACCATGAGTTAGTGGTCGGGTTATAGAGTGTCTCTTGCGAGTCTGCGAGCCAGCTGGGCTCCGATACACAGGCGTTCACGGTGCGATGCAGCACCGCGTACCCTGTGAAGCGTGACTCCAAGGACGAGCGTTCGGTGTAGTTTGTGCGCAATGTGTGTCGTGTCCTGGACCACACTTTGCGCACGACATCATCATGAGCAGCACATGGCTGGAAACTGGCGTCAACAATGGCGCGCAGCGCTTCCCATTGCGTAGACGGCGACTTGAGGCGGCCCTTGAGCGCCGCTTTGGCAAATGCCGCCAGTGCGTCGATATGCAGGAACGCATTTCCGGCAGTGAGATCGACACAGACACGGTCAATAGCGGCTTTGAGGCGGGGCGTGGCGGAACTCGGCAGCATTGCGATGTGTACGCCAGTCAGGAACTGTGTCAACAGAGCAATGCCGTCAGGGGACGCCAGAGCGCGCGCCAGCACTGGCTCTCTGCGCTGTAGATGCGTAATGGCGTGTCGCAGTTTGAGCAGTTTCCGATCCAGCGAGTTGACAAACAGCTGCCTCGAGTCCTGCTTCCAGCGCTGTAGCCAGTCCATGGTAATGGAAGTGGCAGGGGCGGAACACTGTTGAGTCGAGTAGGATTGCCAGCTAGTGCTGTAGTAAGTAGGTACGTAACCAGTACAGTACCAAGCACAGTTATCAAGTTCACTATGTCAGTCTGAAAGCACAGCAGTATCTGCAACAGCCACTGCAATTACACCCAAATTTAGCAACAGAGCACACAATAATCTCTGCACTCGAGTGAAACAAGAAGAAACCAAAATGGAACCAGAAGTGAAACAGAATGAAACAAAAGCAGTTCACGGCCAGTATTAACAAAATCAGTAGCAGCCTCAGTACTAATACCCGTTAACAGCAGTCAATCGCACGACTTACAAAAAAAGTTATAGACTCCCTGCAAATAATACCCCACAAAAGAGTGCCAATATCGAGCGGTTGCAGTACCTATGCCGAAAGTGAACCCAATGTGCACTGAGAAACACGGTTTAGTGCCTGTGCAGAAACTCTATGCCGAGATTGCACTGCAGCCTTGTGCAGCCCTCGACGCAGTAAGCTAATGTTGGGTAAGTGTGGAGCACCGTGAAGAGCACAATGGAGTAGAGTGGGGAGATTGAGGAGTAGAAGTGCAGAGTTTATAGAGGCCTGTCCGGAGTACAAGTGCAGAGGTCAGGTACAGTGTTCAAAGACAGGTACATAGGGTACACGCAGTCAAGAATATACACCCGAATAACGTCTATCATTGCGATGATGGCCTGATCAACTGATCAGTGGTCACGGTTCCGACTACCGCAGTGGAATGAGCCCAGGTCCGGTGAAGGCCCATAGCAGATCAAGTCTAGACCCCGTGAAGCGTGTTCAACACAGTTGTACCCCCTCAATTCCTGAACAACGTGCTGAGCTCGTGCTCTTGTCGTGCCTGCGTAGTGCGGTGCCCTGACACGCCGCGTGCTGGAGATGTAGGCGGTGGTACGCTGCGAGGGTCGGATAAAACGAGACGATCGTCCATAACGAGGGTAGGGGCACACCGGATTAGGGAATGTCAGGGGTCGGCCAGGGGAAAGATTGCACGCGTTGGAATGGGTATGCGTTCGAGGGGTGACTACTTGGCAGCAGGCGCGTCCCAAAGATACGGCGCGCATTGAGCATGGCTGCGTTATCTAACAGATAACACCGAAAAAGTGCCAACGTTCTCCTGGTTCTTGCTGCCTGACAATGGGCCTAAAGTTGAGGCGTCCATTAAGTACCCCTACCCCTCCGGGTTCCACCGAGACAATGGCTATTTTAGGGTCACTACTAGAGTGGGCCCCAGCCCTGCGACGCCCAATGCGGTAAATGAGGGCCCGCCAGGAATCCACGCAAAAGCAACGCCGGCGCCCAATTTGGCCCCGCTGGCCCAGCACAACCCTAGAAACCATTTTTTTCTGCCTAAAGCCACGTCCATCCAACGCGTCGCAAATAAATAGGCTGCCCTTCCCCCTTATTTTTGCTCTTTGACCGGATTCTTTCTTGTCGGTAATCGTTTTTTTTGTTCTTTTACAACCTCTTTGACACCCCCACCTCACTCTCAAAATGAAAGGTCTGATTCTCGTTGGAGGCTACGGTACGCGTCTGCGTCCTTTGACCCTCACCATCCCCAAGCCCCTCGTGGAGTTTGGTAACAAGCCTATGATTCTCCACCAGGTCGAGTCGCTGGCTGCTGCCGGAGTTAAGGACATTGTCCTTGCCGTCAACTACCGTCCCGAGGTCATGGTTGCTACTCTTAAGCAGTACGAGGAGAAGTACGGAGTCAACATCACTTTCTCCGTCGAGACTGAGCCCCTTGGAACCGCTGGTCCTCTGAAGCTCGCCGAGGAGGTGCTCAAGAAGGACGACTCGCCCTTCTTTGTGCTCAACTCGGACATTATCTGCGACTACCCCTTTGCTGACCTCGCCAAGTTCCACGCTGCCCACGGCGGTGAGGGTACCATTGTGGCTACCAAGGTCGAGGAGCCCTCCAAGTACGGAGTCATTGTGCACAAGGCCGGCTCGTCGCAGATTGACCGCTTTGTCGAGAAGCCCGTTGAGTTTGTTGGCAACCGTATCAATGCTGGAATCTACATTCTTAACCCCTCGGTCATTGACCTCATTGAGCTGCGTCCCACTTCGATTGAGAAGGAGACCTTCCCCCAGCTGTCGGCCAAGGGCACCCTGCACTCGTTTGACCTCGAGGGCTACTGGATGGACGTTGGACAGCCCAAGGACTTCCTGTCGGGTACCTGCCTGTACCTGACTGCCCTGGCCAAGAAGAAGTCGGATCTGCTGTGTGCCTCGTCGCAGCCCTACGTCCACGGTGGAAACGTGCTGGTCGACCCCACTGCCACTATCTCCCCCGAGGCCAAGGTCGGCCCCAACGTGGTCATTGGCCCCAATGTCACGGTGGGTGCTGGCGCCCGCCTGTCGCGCTCGGTGGTCCTTGCCAACTCGACCATCAAGCCCCACGCCTACGTCAAGAACTCCATCATTGGCTGGAACTCCAAGGTCGGCCAGTGGGCCCGTGTCGAGAACGTGTCTGTTCTCGGTGACGATGTCGAGGTCAAGGACGAGGTTTACGTCAACGGAGGCCGTGTTCTGCCTCACAAGACCATTGCCGGTAACATTGAGAAGCCTGAGATTATCATGTGATGCATAGGAGTTTAATTGAATGCTAATGAGGGATGTAAATGTAAATGTATCTGTGAAATAACATAATAAGTTTGACACTGAGGATGAAATCTGTAGTTGATAGGATATAAGGGCTAGAGATGTCCGTTAATGTACTAGAAACCTGCTCATATCCCTCTTCCCTGGTACCTGCATCTGACATGAGACATTGTGTTTCAGTTAGAATGAGCTGCGACATAAATTTCAGACTTTATGTGATTATTAACACCTCTGTAGGACAGTTGACTACTGCGTGGTAAAAAGATAAAAATAACTATCAATAATCTGCCAGTGTTAAACTATGAGTTAGATGCTGCATGTCGCCCTATATTACAAGATATCTTCACAAGGAGACCACGCCCATACCTCCATTAATAAAACTAAAAACTATTCATTTCACTTGACAGTATCTACCACCTCAATGGTCCCCTGGTGGACGTTTCAGCTGGTGACTCGGCTAATTGCGCCAATTGAGCCTACTTCCCCCTCATTAACTCGGTGTCCGACAAACTCATGATTCATGCTTATACCCGCCAAAGAGAATCCGCATACCCGCCACAGCCGTACCAGGATGACTCTGAAATTTTCCGTCCCTCTCTTCACTATATCTTAACAATGGCTGACCAGGTTGACCAGGCTGCTGAGCAGCTTCAGAAGACTTATCTCGACGAAGAGACCGGAGAGCAGGTGTCCAAGACGGAGCTCAAGAAGCGCCAGAAGGCCCGCGATCTGGCCAAGAAGCGTGCTGAGAAGGCTGCGGTCCAGGCTGAGAAGGCTGCTGCCGCTGGAACCACCAACAAGACTAAGCGTGATGATGATCTCAACCCCAACGAGTACTACGAGATCCGCAGTTCTCAAGTTAAGGAGCTCAAGGTGTCCAAGAACCCGGATCCCTACCCTCACAAGTTCCATGTGTCGATTCGCATTGACCAGTTTGTGTCCAAGTACGCCCACCTCGAGCGTGGACAAGAGCTGAAGGACGTCAAGGTGTCAATTGCCGGCCGTATCCACACCAAGCGTGAGTCGGGTACTAAGCTCAAGTTCTACAAGCTTCAGGGAGACGGAAAGACTCTTCAGGTTGTAGCTCAGGCCGTTGGTGACGACGAGCTTGACCCCGTCCATGATCTGCTGCGTCGTGGTGACATCATCGGAGTTGAGGGCTTCCCGTACCGCACCTCACCGAAGAAGGGAGGAGAGGGTGAGTTGTCAGTGTTCGTTACTGGCATCAAGCTGTTGACGCCCTCCATTCGCATGCTCCCTACCGAGCACTTTGGATTCAAGGATCTCGAGTCTCGTTACCGCCAGCGTTTTGTTGATCTCATCATGAACAACTCGACGCGCGACCGTTTCATTGTGCGTTCTAAGATCATCTCGTACATTCGCCGATTCTTTGACGAGCGCGACTTCATCGAGGTCGAGACCCCCATGATGAACCAGATTGCTGGTGGTGCCACTGCCAAGCCGTTTATCACCCACCACAACGACCTTAACATGGATCTTTTCATGCGTATTGCTCCCGAGCTGTACCTCAAGGAGCTCATTGTCGGTGGTATGGACCGTGTGTATGAGATTGGCCGTCAGTTCCGTAACGAGGGCATTGATCTTACCCACAACCCCGAGTTCACTACCTGCGAGTTCTACCAGGCCTACGCTGATGTCTACGACCTCATGGAGACTACCGAGCTGCTGTTCTCCGAGATGGTCAAGGAGATCACTGGAAGCTATGTCATCAAGTACCAGCCCCAGGGTGCTGAGGGACCTACCTGGGACGTTGATTTCTCGCGTCCTTGGAAGCGTCTTGACATGATTGCTACTCTCGAGGAGCGTCTTGGTGTCAGCTTCCCTCCGGGTGATGAGCTGCACACTGATGAGACGAACCAGTTCCTGCGCGGAGTTCTCGCCAAGCAGGGACTCGAGTGCTCGCCTCCTCTGACCAACGCCCGTATGCTCGACAAGCTGGTGGGTGAGTACCTTGAGGACACGTGTATCAATCCTACGTTCATCTTTGGACACCCGCAGATGATGTCGCCGCTTGCCAAGTACCACCGTACTGCACCCGGTCTCTGTGAGCGTTTCGAGGTGTTTGTTGGTACCAAGGAGATCTGCAACGCCTACACTGAGTTGAACGATCCGTTTGACCAGCGTGACCGTTTTGCTGAGCAGGCTCGCCAGAAGGACCAGGGAGATGACGAGGCTCAGCTCATTGACGAGACTTTCTGCCAGGCTCTGGAGTTCGGTCTTCCTCCTACTGGAGGATGGGGATGCGGTATCGACCGTATTGCCATGTTCCTGACCAACTCCAACTCCATCAAGGAGGTGCTGCTGTTCCCTGCCATGAAGCCTGAGGTCAACAACTAGTCATGTAGAGCTTAATGTGATCATGTATAGGTAGTATGTGGGTGTTATAGACACCAAGATGTGTGCCAAATTATGTTTCGTCTATCACTAGTTCCAGTGAGATGGAAATAGTAATGCTATACTCTATTGGGCTTCAAGAACAGTCAATCTGAGTTCAAATGGAACTTTTCATTTCTTTCGTTACAATACTTGCCTCATTACATAGTTACAGTCATCAATATGAAGAGGACGGAGTATCTATGGATCGTTTGTGGTCCTTAAGAACATCCAAGAGAATAGAGTGTAAACGAAGTTCACACTCTTGAGACCGGAAAGCGAGTAGTGCACTTCCCAATTAAAGTCTTTTATTTCATTAACGTGGATTCGACTAACGTCTTTACATTCCTTTAGGTCCTTACACTCATTAAAGTCGTTCGTTCCGTCGTCTTTTGACGCTCTCTGGCACGCGGACGCGTGCATGGCCGCGGGTATCTGCGCTGCACGCCGCATTCCCCCCTGCATACTGATAACAGCAGCGAATCAGGCGGCGGGTATAGCCGCAGAGACTGCCCAGAGGTCAATTGACGGATTTAAGAGCTCTTCAGGAATCTAGAACCACGGCATTCTGTCCATAAAACAATCACGCGAATCCGTAAACACCTCTTAGCTTAGCTGCCTTGAAGTTTGACTAGTTTAGGCGCACCCACCCCTTCGGAGCCCGACCACAGATGGCTGTTATCTTATCTGCAGCCGTACCGGTAATCACGTTTCGTTAACTTTTCACTCTTTTGACCTCCTTCCTCCCACCTACCACCTCCATTCAGGCTCAATCAGGGCCATTATAGGCTGTTCTAAGGCATGTCGGCGCCATTTCTTCTCAAATCGCTGACGGTGAAGCAGAAGCGCTTCGTCACTATAGCCTTCACCTTTTCGGCGAGTCTTGGCTGTGGAACCTCTTATGTGTATTCGACCTACTCCACCCAGTTCGCTGACCGTATCGGCCTCAATGCCACCCAGGCATCGGTTCTCGGTATTGCCGGCCAGGCTGGCCTCTCGCTGTTCGGTGCATTGGGCGGCCTCATCATAGACCGCAACCAGCCAATGCTACCAATGTTCCTAGGCGCCCTGCTCATCTTCGCCGGCTACCATACCATGTACCAAGCGTACGTGGACGCGACCAACAACCTGCCGCTGTTACTTATCGCCTACGCAGCTGCCGGGTTCGGCAACACACTGGTGTTCAACTCGTCGGTACGTGCTGCTGCCATGAACTTCCCACGGTCGCGTGGAACAGCCACTTCGGTGCCTATGAGCGCTTTTGGCTTGTCGGCCTTCTTCTTCTCGAGTGTCGCTGGCCTCATCTTCCCCGGCGATACAGCAGGCTTCCTGAAAATCCTTACCTTCCTCACAAGTGGTCTGGCCTTTATCAGCTTGCCCTTTGTCCATGTTCACCGCGATACGAGCGACATGTTTGCAGCGCCGGCTGCCAGTAGCGCTGACGAAGGCCACGGCCGAGGCCACATCCACGGCGTTGATATCAATGCGTCACGGACTGATGGCTACCAAAACATTGATGACGAAGAGAACATGGTGGAGCTTGAAGATGAGACACTGCCGTCGCAATCCGACTCGCTTCTGCATCCTCCATCTTCTTCGGCCTCGTCATCGGCCCGGCCATCCGCGCAATACGAAAACTCACCTCCGCCTATACCGGTGCGCGCGGAGAAACATCCCCATGCAGACGTCGGCTGGCGGTTGTTGGGTCGTCGTGATTTTTGGGAGTACTTTGTCCTGTTGGGCTTTATGAGCGGAACTGGACAAATGTACATATACTCTGTCGGCTATTGTGTGCGTGCTCTCGTAAATACTGCTCACCCAGACTACTCTCCCAGTCACGTTCAGTCGATGCAGGCATTCCAGGTCGCCATTATTTCAATAACCAACTTTATTGGACGACTGCTGAGCGGAGGCCTCTCCGACTACATGGTCGTTCGACTGGGGCTCCAGCGCTTGTGGCTTCTCGTGGGCTCTCTTGTGCTTGGTTTCTTTGGTCACACTATGGCGATACTTATAGATGATCCTGTTCATCTATGGGTAGTCTCTGTCTGTATTGGACTCTCGTATGGTCTCGTATTCGGTGTGTACCCGTCCATTGTAAGTGACAGCTTCGGACTTAAACACTTCTCCCAGAACTGGGGACTTGTCGCGGCCGCTCCCGTGTTCTCGGCATACTTTCTTAATGTCATGTTTGGCAAAATCTACGATTCCAACAGTACTGTTCGTGAGGGCGAGACTGTCCATGTGTGTGTCATGGGTTCAGCTTGTTACTCAACGGCCTTTATTGTCACGGCCTCTACTTGTCTGGCTGGAATTGCGCTCAGCCTGTTCATGATCCATTCCAAGAAGCATCAGCCTCGATGGGACGACCATGACCATCACGACCATCACTAGATGTACTCCCACTCGCGTCCGCCATAGACATACAAAGCGAAGGAGCCTCGAGTGACGGGTGTACCATCTGGACTATTCAATCTTTTGCATCTCGGTCCATTATCTCATGCGATCAAATAAATTACTATGAAGTTGACATCAGCAGCAGCTGTGTCATCTAGGCGTCTCGATTATGGCACGTACTCGTAAATTTCGAAGTCGCCCTCGCTTCGCTCGATGTACTCCCGGTCCAAAATGTGCTCAATGGCCTTCTGGATCTCTTCTTTCTTTGCGGCACCTCTCATGTTCGTCTCCTTGATGATCTGTGCCACAAGATCAGCATGGCTGAGCTTGCGTTCGCGCTTCATGATGCGACCAGCGGCACCGCGCAGTTCCATGGTTCGATCGCGCTCTGCCTTGCTTGCTTCATCAGCAGCAACAGCGGCCGCAGCAGCGGCAGCAGCAGCTTCGACTTCATCATTATCTCGGATGGCAGCTATCTTGATTTTCGTCTCAGTGGCCTGGAAATCATTGTTGAACTTGAAAACATCAGTGACTTCTACCTGATGAGATGCTGGTTCCTTCAACAACACCTGGTACTGTGAGCATGCCAGAGATTGTAGTGCTCGCTTGAGGTTGGCTTCAGGCATTGCTGTGGCAGTTTGGATATCTCCAAATGTGAGAGTGTCCGTGTTCTCGTCGAATTGCATTAGCACAACGCTTTGCTGGGCACTGATATACAGGTCTTTCGATCCGCGAGAAAAGTTGACAGTGATGACGCAGTTGGCCATTGCTGTATTCCAGCTGAGAAGGCGCTTCTCATGATCGCGCTCGTAGAACTTATGGAACTTGTCAATCGATTCCTGAACGCCGCTAGGTAGCTGCAATGGAAAATCGGGAGATGGGGGCCATTGTTCCTGTGTCAAAATCGACACATTGAAATCAAATGAAGCTCCTTCAACCTCTTGCTTGAATTCCTCACCCAACTTCTCAGATGCTTCCATATCCTTTATCATTGTTGTAAGAGTCATGGGAAATCCACCAGCAGACTCGTTCTTAAAGCACGAAATAACATACTCTTCGTCCTCAATACTGGCCGACTTGCGGCTAATCAGTCGCTTCGAAAGCTGTTTGCGGTACATATCTTCAAATAGCTCTGTCCGCGACCGTTGATCAAGCAGTCTGAACAACATCATGGAGCCCTTCATCTTTGTCTCAAGTTCTACGCGACTGTGGCTCTTGCGCAACTCCTTATCAAAATAACCAGCCAAAATCTCGGCAATAAGAGGACCGTTATTTTTAAGGGCCGTTGAGAAAGAGTTTCGCAGCGTGTTAACAAGTGCATCTGCCGAATGCGTCGAATCTTCTGATGAGTCGCCAGCGCCAGCCTGCGACGAGGCAACAAGGGCACTCTCCAAGTCTGCACCGCAACGGTGAAAGCCGATAAGGCTGTCAACCACAGCAGCATGATCGACACTGCTTTCAACAACAAACTGCTGAATGCGACTAATAGCAAATGTTTGCAGGGCTGCTAGAAAATCGGGCAACATACCCATCAGAACATGTGCCTCATAGAGGTAAACGAATCGTTCCGAGTTGGACTGACTGAATAGATCGCCGATGTTACTTCTGATCTTAGACATGTCGTGACCAGAAAACATAGCGTTTCGAGCGGCCGTTTGAAGGTCATCAACCCAATATGAAGGAAGACAGAACTCTAAGCCAAGCTGGGCCTGAAAATCGACAGCTTGTTTGAGCGAGTCAACAAATACAGTGATGGATACATCATCGCTGCTGGCATGCAAATAGGTTTCTTTGGTCATGTCGCACAGGCCGATGAGAAGGTCTACTTCGGCGGGCCGGAATGCTCGTGTAGCAAGAGCAATACCAATGTACTTAACAACCACGTTGCGTCTTTCTTCGGCCATAGGTGTCCCCTTGTATCTGAGCGAGACTGCTTCAACAGTATGCTGTACTATGGTCTTCCCTATGGCATCGTCATGTAACACCTTCTTCGAAAAGATATCTTCCTCCAGAGCAGCAAATGTCGCGTTTCCCTGATCTGTGTCAGCATTTTTCTCTAGCAAGTAGGAGCGGTCGAGATAATAGAAGATATTGCGGGCCAGAGAAATCTTCTGTCGCCATAGCTCGTATTCGTTGATGACACTGTCTAGGATAAACGAATCGGCTTTCGAAAGGATTGATTCATGCATGTCCAGCCCGAACTTCTCGAGTTTTGAAATGCAAAGGTTACCGAGTACTTCGCCTTGGTTGAATCGACACAGGTTCTCGACTCCCCTGTACAATTCTTCTTGGCTCAAGTCCTGCGGAACTCTGCCAGTAGTGAAGATGGTGTCAAGGGCCCGCTTCAGCTTGACCTTCATATCAGCGTAGTATTCCTGCTTCGCGTTGGAGCTGTTTCCGGGAGATTGGCCGCGTGTCACGCCATCTACTTGCACGACAATCTTGCGGGGTGTTCGCGGTTTTGTGCGGCCCAGACGAAGCGTCTTGCCCGACACGAGTGAATTTAGACGAAGTTGCCGGTTTGGGTCATCTGTCATAGCTACGTCCCCCGGAGGAGCACGCGCCAGCTCCGGGCCGGGGAAGTTCTCCAAAGCAGATTGAGACATTGTGGTGGTCTGTCCAGCGTTGGAGGACTTGGAAGAAGACAGAATTGAGGCCTTCTTAGCAGTATATGTAGGCTTGGTAGCGTCCGAAAGTCGGTGCTGGCGCGTCTTGGGGAGGCCGGACTGAGACAAAGCACGGCGCTTCTTCAAGACCATACGCAAAACAATTCAAAGAGGTTAATCTCTTGTCGACAGGCAATGTCGTCTAGAAAAAGCCGTCTATGAGTTGTGCCACTCGAAAGAAAGCGAAGCTACGAGTCGGTGGGGGACTATACGACGATATAGGTTACCCGACTGTGGATACTGATAAGATGAAATATGGGGTACTATTATCGAATAAATATGGCGGTTACGCGATTGCGGGGTTCAAACCAGTGAGATCATCACAGCGGCTCTACTACAACGAGCAAAAACAATCGTTGTATGCTTAACGCTCTGGAAGTGCGCTATAACAGCCATCACGCCTCATGAACAAGTTCGCGAACCTTGGAAACCTCTTGAAGCCAATGCGACAGAGCCGCGATGCGTGACTTGACAGCCGTTGGAGACGCTGGCTCCAAGCCTATATTAGTCATGTCAATATGAGAAGCAGAGCTCTTGACAAGATCATTCTGCTCTTGACGCTTGGCTCCCTCATCAACACTGCGATAGAACCGAACAGGCAGTTTTGTGTCTGAAGATTGTACAATAGGCTCGGGTGACTGTTTCGATATCTCGACAATTGAACCAACATCATTGATTCTTGCTTGTAACTTGCCATCGAGTATGCTGGAAATAACAATCCGCCGAGCAGCATCGTCATCGATACCCAATTGCTCGCCCAGAAAAGTCAATGACACACGTGTATATGGTTTAAGGATGCTGAGCACCGTCTGAGACCGCAGACTAACTACAATCTGATCCAGATAGTTTGAAATGTACTCGTCTCGTGTCAGCTCCTGTTTGTGAGTCTGTAAGTAATAGTTGAACTCTTCGAGGTCGTTGGTTTGATAGGCTTGCACGAGACTTGCCATGACAGCAAGCTCGGCATTTTCGCGGTATGGTTTTGTCTCCTGCGAATCGAATGGGTTGATACCACTCTCTGACAACATACACGCCATGACATAGTATTTGAGAACCTGGACCCGTTCTAGTGAGCCTGCTTCGTCGTAGTTACGGAAACTTTCAAAGAACTCCTGTCTCGCTGTGTCCCATTGATCTGCGTTGTTAGACAAAAGCTTATAGGTTGCACACGTAGTTGTACTTACTCTCACGCATAAATAGCTTTCCACCGCATTCCCGTATTATACCAAGGATTCGTGGATGTGCAATGGCAGATGTCAACCTCAATGATTCATGATAGAGCTGCTTGGCCTGCTCAAAGTCACCCGTCGTTGAGTATAACTGCATCTCCAGAGCATAAACCTCAAGTAGATACGTTGCAACACTCGCGTCTCTTGAATATGATGCGCGGAGACTGCTGAGAACTTTAGTTGCTTTGTCGAGCTCCTTCTTTGCAATGTACATGTTGGCCAGTTTGATGCTGATACGAATGCGGAGTCTATCGCCTGCTGGGCCACTCAATGCTGTGGAAAGTTTCGTAAACACCTTTTCTGTCAGTTCGTCGTCGCCTGCATTGGACGCGCGGTCTGCTAGACTGTTGATCGACTTCTCAGCTGCGCTTTTGGTGACTTCTGGTGAGGCGAGTTGCGCAATTACGACGTCCAGGGTTTCGAGCAGCATGGCATTTTCACGCAGAGCTAGCAACAGCTTAACAGCTTGCTTCGCAGCTTTGAATGTCCTACAGTCAGCAAGCAATTGCAACGCAATAGAGTGTTAAACTTACCAGCTGTTGATAGGCAGTTCCCTAGAAAGTTCCAAGAACTTCTGGAGGGCCTGTTTTGGATCATCTTCCTTCAGAACTTTGGCATTGTAGTATTTGTTTTCCTGTTGTTAGTGCATCCGACGTGCCTTGAAGTCTCCATACCTGGTCAATATCCTCCGACTCTCGGGCCTCATCCATATCCGCATCATCGTCATCTTCGTAATCAAAGTCATACTGAGTTAGCTATGCAGTCAGACCACTCGAGTCGACCAACATACATCCTCTTCATCTGCTGAGATCATAAAGTCCTCTTCGTCGGACATTTTGGGCGAAGAGGCTAGCGAAGTGTAGTTGGTAGGAAGCACAAGCCCATAGTCACTAACCTATTATGCATATAAAATGTTGGCGTCTAGAAGCATCAGGTTTCATGGTAACGGTCAAGGTTACTGTTCCTACTGATTCCAACGATGAGTTCACGGCCTAAAGCGCCTCTGTCGGATCGCGGACACCTGTTAAGGTGGGTTCTCTACTCTTTTCACTGGTCTTGCTAATTGAAGGTCCTCCGTTCTCCATCAAACGGGAAAACACCAAGAAGCTCTGACCTACGCGGAACAGGGCATTGCTCTCGCCAACATCGCAGGCAAACGGGAAAATATTGGTCTAGGACAAATGCGACGAGCGTGAGTATTAGTGGTATAGGCTGAATTATACTAACTGAGTATTGCTTACACGGGTCTAAACAAGTTTCCTGAAGCCCAGGCTGCTATAAAGCTGGCTGAGAAGTACAACTGCCAGGATCGATCTTTGCAAATCTGGAAGGATCTTGCAGCAAGAAACAATACAACTGGTAAGGGATTGCGTGTCTGTTTGTATAGGACTCTACTGACTTAGGCGAAACAGTATCAATTGTCGAAATTCCTCCACTCGTAGAGCTTCCAGAGAGCGGCCCTTCACGAGTGAGTGTTCCAGTACCTCCACTGTCAGCTAACGACGTGCCAGGCAAGGTGAAGAGTGCCGAATCGTCTACTGCCGCAAATTCTTCTAAACCAGCAGAGGCCAAGCCAGGAGTGGCCACATCTGTCAATGCAGCTGTTAAGGCCCCTGCACAATCGTCGTCTGAGTATCCAGCCCCAGAGGCTTTTCGCAGCGACTTCTTCCAGTCGTCGTCGACATGCGAGGTGTCCGTATTTATCAAAAATGTACCGAAAGATTCGGCAACTGTTGTATTCCACCCGACAGCGGCGATCCTTTCGTTTACTGCTAACGGCACTGACTACTCGTACACGATTGGGCCGCTTGCAGGTGCAATTGTGCCCGATGAGAGCCAGTTTCGCATTTTTGGCACCAAAGTGGAATTAGTACTACGCAAGGTTGACTCATCGAAATGGCCCAAACTCCTAGCCGATACTGCAACAACCGGGGCACCGGCACCACCGACTCTTGAAGAGGTGCGGTCTGCTCTGGCGAGCACGAACGTGTCCAGTGAAGGCGAAGGATCGTCGCAGCCCAGCTATACCCCGTCTTTTGCCAAGAACTGGAGCAAACTTGTTGACTCGGAGCTCGACGAAAGCGATACCGAGGCTGATCCTGACCACTTCTTCAAAGATCTGTATAAGAATGCCGACGATGACACACGACGCGCCATGATGAAGAGTTTTCTCGAGAGCGACGGCACAACGTTGAGCACTAACTGGGAAGATGTGAAGAAAGAGCGCACTGCGGTTGCTCCCCCAGATGGCATGGAGCCCAAGAAATGGGACTGAACCCGTGAAGGTAACTGAGTATCAATAGATGGTGAGCGATACCATAGCTTCTATAGTGAATGTTAACCTCCAAGGTAATCAATCAAGAAAGAAAGGCTATTGCTCTGAAGCAGTTGCAGCAGAGCAGTTCATCTCCCGTGCTCTTCACTCACCTTCCGCCATCTCAGCCAAATAGTTGAGCTCGTCCTCCTGCTGACGAATCATCGCCTCGTAGAACTCGCCTTCACTGATTGCCTCTCCGTGTACTGCACCTGGTCTCAACCCTCTCTTATCTTCTACGGCATCTTCAAAATCCTCGGGTCGAAGCTCGGTGATTCGCGAGGCCTGCTGCTCGGCAGCTTCCAGGTCTTTCTGGTATTCAGCTTGCATCACATCATCAGCCATGGAGTCCATTCCCCCGCGCGCCGTGACACGTGAATCAACGCGTCTTTGCTGTCTCATGTCACTAGCGGCCTGTCGTCGCGCCTGTCGTGATCTGTCAGGCGACGAGAAATTGGTCTCGGGATGCGCCATTTGCGCGCGACGCGCTGGAGATGGACTCAAGACTTGTCCATTGGCCGTTTCCCTATTGGGGGTCGTGTTGACTGTAAGAAAAGACGACATTTCAAGCTGCCATGATTCGAAAGTGTAAGTTAATTATGCAGGTCGAGTGAACTTACATAAAACATTTATGCGCTTGAATGTCACTGAGATGTTTAGACTACTACGATGGATCAGTTATTGATTATGAGCATGAAGAACAGCCGCTTCATACTGTCTGGTTTAATCTTTCGGGCAAAAGATGTCTTCCGAGGCATTGTTTAATTGCTGTGACTTTTTTGACGTGAAAAGCGCCCTCAAGGATTTTATTGTCCTGTTAGCCATTTTATGTGAACTCTTCCGATTACCATATAGGATCCCCGGCTTCATTATAAAGAATAGCATTGTCGGTCCACGGCTTGAATATAAGACTCGTCCGTGAGATCATACCACGACTTTTGACATCGTTGACTCGTGCAAGAGCTGTCTCTCCAGTGTCTCCCATGCCCATGTAGTACGCCAACAATCCAGCTCCTAGTGGAGCAGACACAGATGTTCCAGAGTACAGTACGGCACCGACATCTTCGTTAAGAGCGACACTCTCGACATTGACTCCCGGCGCAAATGCGTCCACGCACTCCCCCCAGTTGGTAAAGCTAGCCGCAGCATCATGGCGGTCATCCAAGGCGCCAACAACAAACGCACCGACTGCACTAGCCGGAGAGAAGTGGCATGCATTTGAATCCGAGTTTCCTGCGGCTACAACAACCGGAATTCCAACTTCAACAAGCTGCTGGACAGCCCGGTTCAGCATATTACTCTTGGTTGTCCCTAAAGACATGTTTATGACGCTCTTGCGGCTGCGTGTCAATTTCGAAGCCGTCACGTACTCGATGCCTGCCAGGACCCACGATAGTTTTCCCCGTCCTGTTCTCGAAATGGTTTTCACGTTGATAAGATTAACGTTCTTGGCAACTCCATATGTCTTAGACCCCACAAGTCCTGCAACGTACGTCCCATGGCCGTTTTCGTCTTGCACACCCTCACCAGTAAAGTCTTCACCTGCCACCACGCGGCCGCCAAATTCTGGATTCGTCGCAGATATGCCAGTATCAAAGATATACACGTCTATATCATAGCCTCCTGATGGATCGTAAATATAGTCATAGGGGCCTGTGTTAGATCCGTCTAACCCCCCTCGAGGACACACTTACCAGTAGCAGCCAAAGGTTCTATCTGAGATAATCGCGCCAAGTGCCGTGGAGCTGATGTTTGCACACCCATGATGCTAACTGGAACATCGATAGCCACATCCACAACCTATGTTAGCGGTGTCAGAAATGTCAATATTTTCACTTACCAATGTGCTGAATGACATATAATGAACGAGTTGCCGGTCAAACTTGCCGTAGATAGCCTGGAAGTTGCCGATGACGATATTTCCTTTTATTGCAGCATCCAACGAGGGATAGACACCAAGAAAGAAGTCGAGGTTGATATCTGGAGATATCTGGATGATGAACTCAGCATTTTCATCTTCAGTTAATAAGCCATCAGCCTTTGCGAATTGGGCTTCACGGTCGGCAGATAATAGGCCCAGTGCAACTAAACCCCACAGCAAGTGCAACCTCATTGTGGCAGATCATTACAGAGTGGCTCAGAACAAGTTCTAAGATGTTTATACCATAACCTTTGAAAGACGTTATGGGACCACATCACGGCCTCCTCGCCCAGGGCGCAACAGTCGCCTCAACAAAAGGTGCAGCTTTTGTGGCCGATTGTGCTGGTTGTTGTGGTACTTTGGTGGCTCTCGAAACGGCGCTCGGGGTGTCTTCATCTACAGAAGCGGTGACAGGCAACTTTTCGTGAGTCGTTGCATCTGTCCATGAAAATACTCCACCACATGGGAAATGCTGTACAACAGGAAATTTTCCAAGAACTTCGACGGTGTACATCTTGATCATTCCAGTGTGTATTTTAGACCATAGAGGAACACCCGTCACATCGTACAGAACTGGAGAGTGTTCATAGAAGGCACCCTTCTTCACTTTGTAGATGAAGTTAATGGCGTTGAAGTAGAGATTTGTGGGTGCCATTTTGGCAACTGCCTTTTTATCCAATACTGATGAGGGAGGGGGTGGGCTAGATAGCCTCGACAGCTGGGCAGAGCCCAAAATGTACGGTAAATGGAAATGATCATCAAGTCCCCAGACTCCGTGAGATCCTGCTGGTTCCAACGTATACCTTAGGACGAGAGATCCAACGAGATCAAAGTACTTCTTGAAGATAAAGAGAATCTCGGGGCCTGTGGGAGCTGCTTCGGACTTTCCAGACAAAAACACAATTCCTAAGAATGCCAGAAAACTTAACTCGTGTCCTGTACCAAAATCAAGGCGCTGCCTAGACCCAAAAGAGCCTGTGAAGTATGGTACGAGCTCAATAAGAGACTCCTTTTGGGACAGAACAGGGTCTAGGTTGCTGGTGATGAGATCCAGGGCCTCTTCATTTAGTCTGTCGTGCCAGGTTCGAAAAGCGGTATTGCCAAACCGTCGGGGTCCTTCCTTTGGCTCGACTTCAGACGTTAATTGCACAAGACGGTCGAGGATGCTAGAGATGCCTCTGACCGAATCAGAGGCAAAGTCTGGAAGGTGTTCTGGACATGTCTGATCTACCGCAAGTGCCGAGAACGACTGGATGAGCATCAAAATAATGGCATGGGCATCAGAATGCTGGAACAGTGGCATGTCTGCTGAAGTGTGGATCTGTTTAACTGGCTTCAAGTACTGGCATGGCTGTCGTTGGCCAATCTCGAGGCGCGGAGAAACGCTTGGCTGAGACATGTTAATACAGGACCAGCAACATCAACGTTTCTAGGTACACTTTTGCGACCAATTTCCACAGAATTTTAGTAACTCGACAAAAAATTGAATCTATTCGCTCAACTGAATTCCTCAAAAACCCACGTGAAGGTACAAATCCAAATGTTGCGATGCCGATAGTGAGGCCCATCTTCTTATACAAGCCGCACCATCAAATTTCAGAAACTCTGTTTACTTCACTCGACGCGAACTTGTGCGATTTCCTCTAAGCATTGGACGACGCTGGAGCATGGCTTTGTAGATTCTGCTGTTGCTATTGATTCAAATTGCCCATTACCCGCCGTTGTTGAACTTTTGGCACCGACGGTCGAATCGACACGCCTCATTTTGAACGTCTGATTCGTGTGATTAGTTCACGTAACTGAGGGCTCCTTCAGTCATGGCGTCTCCGGCTCTACAATGGAACACGGAACCGTTCATCAAGGCCCATGAACTGGTACAAGATCTGCTTGTAGGTGACGGCCAGCGTGGCCGTTCAGCTGTTTTTCAGGCCGTGAAGGACATTGTGCCAGACCTGCGAGCGCTTCTCAGTAGTCCTCCGAAGTCAGACCAAAGTCGGGCAGCGCTTCAGAAAGGTGTGTTGAAATCGATAGACTGTTGAACGTGACTAACCCAGCGAAACTTGAGATTGATGGTGTTGAGCGTACCCTCAACGAGGAGTTCATCCAGGTCTCTGCAGCCATAGCAGACGAACTGTCACTTGATGAGCTCGTGGCTGCTCAATTAGTGCACTACGCCCTCAGCGATGTTGGTCGCTTGGGAATGGCACCCGGAGAGGCAGGACTTGCTCTGTTCTATGTTCGACGACAATACATTCTCGACTTGGTCCGCTTCTGCTTGGAACAGGCTTCCTTACCTACTGGGCTTTCTATTTTCAAGGAACTCATTGATCTGTGGGTCTGCGATGCTGCAGGTAATAAGCGCAAATCTGTAGACCTTGTTGAATCCATTCTTGGAGCTCTTCGTCAGGTCGAGCAGGGCTTTGCAGATCTCGATGTCAAGGAGAAGCGCGGCCAGTTTCTTGGTCAAAGTGCCGATTCAGATTTTATCGCTACTCTCAAAATCCGACGCGACTTCCTGCTCCGCGAGCACGACATTCTAGGCCAGATCCTCTACTGGCTTGTTTCTAATCAGCTCGTTGACGCTACTGCTTTTGTCAACGGAATTCTTACTCAGGTTTCCACTATCCCCGAGTACAACACATTGTTCGTGCACTACATTCCTAGCGTCCTGCTCTACTTGTCATCTTTCGACCCAGACCTTTCGGGAACATCTTATAACACAAGTTATGATGACGCAACTGCTGTTTACAACGCTGTGTTCCTTGAGGATCAACCTCTTCCATCCACCGGCCCGAAGCTGAAACTCCCCTCTGTGCATTCAAAATTTCAGTACTGGCAACACACGGTATCGCTAGCTCTCACCTCAAGCTACAGTGGACTATGCCGATCCCAACCGTATGAGGTTGCATCTAAGATTCCCTACGACGACTCCGTTCTGGCTCCTTGTCGCCGGGCCATTGATGCTGGTGCTCTTGAGTTCTTCATGACCTTAGCTGCTGATACATCGCCTATGCTCGTTCGCAAGCCTCATCTCTATGACTATAGACCGACAGTTCAGCAAAGGATTCCGTCCCTCCATTCCATCGGCGAGCTTTCCGGTGACTTCTACGGCATCCTTGTAGCCGAGCTTGAAAGATTTGTCAAGTCATTTGTCTCAAACTTGGCTGACCTTCTTAAGGAAATGCGCCTCAGCGAAGAGGACTCCTTCTTAGAAATGCACGAAAACCAAGCTGCAAGACGGCAAACGTCTCCAGAGGAGCTTCCTGGTGTTGATCTGGAGAGATTCTTTATTTTTGTTTCCTACCTCTACTCCGACCGACCCGAGGCTTCGGCTGACTTCTGGTCTGATTCTGAAGGCAGCTTATACGGTTTTTTGGTATGGGCGCTTCGATGCCACGTCTCATTTATGTCAACTACTCTTTGCGACATGCTGGCCTCTTTATCGTGCGGACCCAACGCCGCGCTCGCTGTCCACAAGCTGCTTGGCGGTCAACGCACTACAGGCGACAAAGCCGTGGTTCTAGAGCCGGTGAGCCGCCACGCCGACTCTATGCTCCCGTTAGCAGCTTCAAGACGTTCATATGAGTTGTCGTGGGTTGAGATATTTGAAAGCTTCGACTACTATGCGGAGCAAGTCACTGACCCTAGAGGAGTAACTGTTGTTTCTCGTTTAAGTGGTAAAGCCAAGCGCAAGACTGTTCCAGGTAGTGTCGAGCTTGACGATGATGCCATGCTCCTTCTTTCCGCTCACTGCCGACTCATCGAATCGGTGACACGTAACAGTGAAGCTGCCCTCGCGGAGTTGCTTTCCTGGAAGACGAAGAAGTCAAAGCTGGATCTGGTACACATTATTTTCAAGTTGATGGTTACCCAAACTCCTCTGTATGGCAGTCTTCTCAGCGCTCTGGGTGGCCTTGCTGAATCTAAGAATCCACTAGCTAGGGCCGTGGTCTGGACAACCCTAGACGAGTGGGCATTCAACACTGAGATTTACCTTGAAGAAAATGGAACCCTACAGACGAAAGTTCTTCCTGGTGATCGACTTGGTCAGCTTCTTCGAACGTCCAGCGATATCGTTGGCTTCATAACACTTGTTGAGACACTCATGCGCCCGCGATCGTCTACACCCATTGCATACCCATTTCCCTTCGATCTCGGGGGCGCATACCGCAATCCAGGCATCTCTGTGTATATTGACTTCATCATAACTGAGGTGTTCCTGTCATCTGCATTGCCTGAATTTTCCACGGAAGAGCGAATCTTTCTGCAGGTGCCTTGCCTGCGCTTCATTCAGCACTGCCTTCAAATGCTTGATCCCCAGATGGTTCGTATCACAACTGCGTTGGGTCTTGCGGATGCTGATGCCCTTGCCAAGCTCACCCCTGGGGCTACGTTTGCGACGTACCTTGAAAGGCATCCATGTGGACCCATGATGAGCCATCTGTTTGATTCACGGGTTTACAACTTGCTCATAAGCACTGCTAGCACTGGGTACGACCTGATCTCACAGAGGAGCAACGAACAGCGATCAATCGTTAATGCTGTTATCTCTTCCGGTGTTGCCCCGAGCGTCTATCACGATGGTGTGTTGGATACCCTTGTTCTCGCGGTTCGCGTCATCAACGATGTTCTGGACAGACAGCAAGTATTTGTAGATGTTCTTGTCCGTGAGTTCAAGTTTCCTACTCATGGCCTGCGGTCTTTTGAGGATGCTATCCTGTTCAATCTCCCTGTGGTGACCTTTCTTGCTCACTATCTTGGCAGTACCAATGCAGAATTGGCATCGCGGTCTCTTGAATTACTGCAGAGATTGTCTGTAGCATCTCAGTTCAGCTCTGGCGCGCTGGGAGGTGGTGCTGATTCCCGTAAAAATCGCTTGTTGTCGGCTCTAGAAACGGTTGAAGATCGCGGCATTACCATTAAGGAGGGTTTTATTGAGCAGCTGGAGCGCCCTCTGGATGACTATGAAGCCTCTCCTTGGAGCCCGTCATCTCTAGGTAAATCGGGCATGAAGATAAAGATTGCATTGTTGGATTTCCTGCTTACCAATCTGCGAGAGCACCCGAACAGTCCAAACATTGCTCATTTCCTTCTTGGATTCACCATTAACAGTGACGGATCTCTTGGGCTTGACGAAACACGATGCGGTATTTCCTCTGAAACGTCTGTGTTCCTGTGCGTGTTTGGTCTACTCAAGTTTATGGTGGATAGTATTAATGAAACGTCGGACGTCAACGAAGACTCGAGCAGGGTCGCTGCGACGTGTATGGAGATTATTCTGTCTTTAGCACAGGACCCTCTTTCGTCGTCACTCATTCTCCCTCTTCTGCGGGAGGCTGATTTTGCTCTATCTCGCTTGAATGCTGAGCCCGTCATTGACCACACAAAAACTGGAGAACGGACGCGGTGGAACGGTCTCATGCTGCCTGCAGCCAGCAGCGGTACGTCAGCGCAGTTTGGTCGATCAGGCTCTGCAAACTCAGTCGTTGCGTTCCTTAAACATCGGGCTGCTCTGCTGGAGTTTATCTCCCTTGAGATTCATGATAGTGCATTGCAAGGGTCGTTATCTCTTGTGAGCCGTTATCTGCAAACTCTTGTTGATCTTGAAAACTATCAGCGTAGCTCAAGATCGTGGTCGGCTATGATCTTATCATTCCTTGATGTTGTAGAAGTCTTCGATCAAGACGTATCCCATCTTTATGGCCAGCGAAATGGGCAGAATGAAAGCTCGAACCAGCTCAGCCCCGAGGCTCTTGAGATACTTGGTGTTGACTTCATTCAGCAGGCCCTCGACTTTGCTACAGAGGCCTCTGCCGATGAGGATACCGGTGTCTCCCAGCTGGAGGAGATCTTGAACATTAAGGCACAAGAGCTCGCTGGGCAGGGCAAGATTGTCAATGAGCGTCCTGAAACCGCGTTGTCGAAGAAAGAGAGCTCGAAGAAAGAAGTCCCAAAAAAGGAAACAAAGGTTGTCGTCAACAGCATTACAAGTCAGGAGTTTGCTGCTATCAAGCAGAATGTCGTCGATTTTTATCTACGCGCAGTCATGATGAAGCGGATTCGCGAGATCCAACTCGAATGTTTGAAAGCATGGTCGAAGCTTGTTCTAGTGTTGTTATCGGATACAGAGATGGCACCTGCAACTCGCATGACATTTGTGCTTGAGACACTGCAAGTTCTTATTGCCAAGCTTGTTGACTTCTCTGCTAGCGATGTGGAGTTTGCCGAAGTTCTTGCATCGTTGATGGTCTCGCTACAGCAGACATATCGGGAAGATACAGGAGGGGAGGAGGCGCCTCAGTTGATCGATAGCTACGACCGCTCATATGCATTGTTCCGAGCTAGTCTCGAGTCTATTCTTGTTCCTCTATCAACGCCTGAACTTCGCACGAATCTGTACATGATCTGCTATCGGTATCTGCGAGGCATTCAAACTAGTATGTCAAAGACGAACACAAGCGCGCAATCTCTGCAAGTTCTTCGCGCTGCAGGAGACAAGCTTCTCGAACGAGTGTGTGAAGATGCACTTCAAGGTGAAGGAGTCGTGCGTTTGGCGGCTCTCGTGTTCCTCAAGGTCGTGTATGGCCTATCTGCTTCGGGTGGCACTACGTTTGTCCAGGATGGACTTGTTCGATACAATCTGCTGCTGTTGCTTGTCAAGTCAGTACAGCGTCTTGATGGAGAGATTACCAGTGCACGGGAGTCTGAGGGCATTGCGTACAGTGGAGGCATGATTGTATCGAACGACATTGCCCAGCTCGTATACGACTTTAAAGTGCTCGAGGCGACTCTATGTTTTGTGCTTGAGGTAGCTCGAACGCGGTCCGGCTCAGTGCAGCTTATTCAGAGCAATGTGTTTGATGTTCTGGATCAGTGCCGGTTCCTCGACATTGATCTCGATGTTGGTATTCAGGTCAGTGGTATTGATGCTGGAGAGCAGGCAGTCGTGTCTCTATACAACATTCTGGTGCCAGTGTTCCAGGTTCTAAGTGCAATTGTACTCTCGATGGGACCAGACAACGAGCCTGTTCTGGATCGATTGCGGCAGTTTCTCGATCGACACCAGCGGCTAGTAGTGGGGGTCCTCAAACTCGACATGCTTCAGCGCGATGGGTCTAAGGAGGTCCAGGGACTGGCTAAGCTTATCGTATTGTTGATCTCTCTCGTTGGATACGGGCATAACACTTCGCTTTAGTGGGCATGTCAAACTAAACTAGGCGCTAACATGGAGGTGCCAAACACACAAGAGCGTCCGTCAGGGCCGTTGTATAACTAGAAAAAGTCGGGATTGAATCATCCTGCTCACGAATAATAGCAATATTAAGATTTATGTTGACTCGAATTATTGAGGTCTTGACTCTCACACAGCAAGCTTCATGAAATTATTTCCACATTTCACGCCGATATCGTTAGAGCCCGTCAGTACGAGCCCAGAATTTCTTAGCGCCGGAACATTGGCGATAACGGCTGCCAACGCCGATGCCTGTGAGGCTCCTTGGTCGGCGTCGGCGATTCGTACCGTTTCGTACTTAAGCAGCCGTGTGCCCGAACGGTACCGAGCCGAAAAGGCGGGGTTAAGGTACACCACCCCACATACTTTTAAAGGCCAATAAATCCTCCGATAATTGCTTGCCCAAATTACCTTCCCCTTAACGTGTCAAATAAACGTTGAACGAAATCTGGAACCTCCAGTTTTCCCCTGTATAAGTGTCTGTTCGAGTGATCACCAGTTTATCTTCAGGAGCTCAGCCTATATCCGAGAGCAAAAATGGGTGCCAAACTCGAGAAAGAGCTTGCGTTCTACCGCCAGTACCACAGTAAGTAAACAGAACTGAGAGGAGGAAGAGACTAAAAAAATGGAGCAGTGCTAACTTCAGCTGACCACACGAATGTGCTGATCCACATCTTCTGTATTCCGTTGATCCTGCTGTCGTCAATTGCCATGAACTCGAAACTGCGTGTTCCTGAGTCAGTCGCTTCCATGCTTGTTCCGGCAGACTACACGCAGTACCTCAACTTCGGCGTGGCTGTTGCCGTTGGCTTTAGTCTCGTTTACGCCAACCTTGACCTTCTCTACGGGCTGCCCACAATTCCCCTTCTTGTTGGCGCTGCTGTGAAGTTGACGGACCTTGTTGGGTCTCATCCCATCTACTTCAAGTATGCGCTTGGAGTCCATCTTGCGTCGTGGATTGCTCAATTCATTGGTCACGGTGTCTTTGAGCACCGCGCACCTGCTCTGCTTGATAACCTGATGCAGGCGCTTGTCCTGGCCCCTTTCTTCGTCGTGTTCGAAGTCTCGCACGCTCTAGGTATCCGAGCTCACATTCTCGACAATGTCGACAAGCTAGTGGCTCCCGAAGTCAAGGCTTTCCGCGAAAAGTATGCTGCAAAGAAGAAGAAGCAGTGATATGTAGGTGCGACGTGTCTGCTCGGCTATTTATATATTATAACAGAAGTCTTAAGAGAGGTCTTAACTCAAGGCTAGACTGGAGAAGTAGTAGATGGACGAGTAAGAGACTGTAGTGCTGACAAGACCAGTCACTTGCACTACAGCTAGATCATCTCTCACTTTCAAATGTCATTGTACTAAAAGTTAGTGGAGTCAGTTGTAGCAAGTTCACTATTAATCTGTTCTAGAGATGTACTTGCTCAGTGTTGTACCGTAACGATACTACACTACAGTAGCAGCATTACAGTAGCGGGAATATAGTGACGGCACTACTCGGTCTCCATCTAATTCACAAGTCAAGGGCTAGACTTGAGCTTACTTTACTCCATCACCACCACAGTCCACTACAACTTTTTCAACTTAGAAGTTCTATTTTACTGGTCACTATGCTAGGCCGCGAAGAGCGCGCAAACACGCTTAGTTGAACGAGCTGGCAAAGGCAGCAGTGACGTCCTTGAGCTTGGCAAGGTTCTCCTTGGAGAGCTCACCAGTCTTGGCAATAGCCTCGAGAAGGCCGGGCTCGTTGGTCTTGAGGTTCGACAGGAACTCGGTCTCGAAGCGGCCAATCTCGCTGACAGGAACGTTGTCAAGGTAACCGTTGACACCGGCGAAAATGAGCGGAGCCTGCTCCTCAGCAGCCAGAGGAGCGTACTGCTTCTGGGTCAGGAGCTGGGTCAGACGCTCACCACGCTGCAGAGTCTGCTTGGTGGAAGCATCAAGGTCAGAACCGAACTGAGCGAAGGCAGCAACCTCACGGTACTGGGCCAGGAAAAGCTTGAGCGAACCGGCAACCTGCTTGACGGCCTTGACCTGAGCAGCCGAACCGACACGCGAGACGGAAAGACCGACGTTAATGGCAGGACGGATACCCTTGTAGAACAGCTCAGCCTCGAGGAAGATCTGTCCATCGGTAATGGAAATCACGTTGGTGGGAATGTAGGCAGACACATCACCACCCTGGGTCTCAATGACGGGCAGAGCAGTCAGCGAACCAGAGCCGAACTTGTCCGACATCTTGGCGGCACGCTCCAGCAGACGCGAGTGCAGGTAGAAAACGTCACCGGGGTAGGCCTCACGTCCAGGAGGACGACGCAGCAGCAGCGACATCTGACGGTAGGCAACGGCCTGCTTGGACAGATCGTCGTAGATGATCAGGGCGTGCTTGCCGTTGTCACGGAACCACTCACCCATGGCACAGGCAGTGAAGGGAGCAATGTACTGCAGAGGAGCGGCCTCAGAGGCAGTAGCAGCGACAATGATCGAGTACTTGAGAGCGTCGTTAGCCTCAAGGGTCTGGGCGAGCTGGGCAACAGTCGAACGCTTCTGACCAACAGCAACGTAGACACAGTACAGCTTCTTGGACTCGTCGTTGCCAGCGTTGAGGGGCTTCTGGTTAAGAATGGTGTCAATGGCAATGGCGGTCTTTCCGGTCTGACGGTCACCAATAATCAGCTCACGCTGACCACGTCCAATGGGCACCAGGGCGTCGACGGCCTTAAGACCAGTCTGCATGGGCTCGTGGACGGAGCGACGGGGAAGAATACCGGGGGCCTTGAGCTGGGCACGCGAACGCTCCTTGGCGTTAAGGGGTCCCTTACCGTCAATGGGGTTACCCAGAGCGTCAACAACACGTCCGAGAAGCTCGGGTCCGACGGGAACGTCGACAATGGAACCGGTACGCTTGACGGTCTCACCCTCCTTGACGAGACGGTCAGAACCGAACAGCACGACACCGACCTGGCCGGCCTCGAGGTTGAGAGCCATACCCTTGACACCAGAGGCGAACTCGACAAGCTCCTCAGCCTGGATCTTGTTAAGACCGAAAACACGGGCGGTACCGTCACTTTTAGTTAGTAAAATTCATTAAACCAAGCAGTGTTCGAAGTCCGACGCGAAGCAATGACTACCAGAGGCCAGAGCGTTTGAGTCGCCCTAGCCCATAGTAGGGATAGGGGAGTGTCAACGCTGATTGGCCAATGGCTGAAAAATACCACAGTGTTGAGCAGCGACAGCACAGTACAACGGCAGCAATTGCGAGTCGACAGCTAGACAAGATTGACAGGTCGTAACAGGGGACCGGGAAATACAGCCCGTTCGTCAAGCCGAGTCAAGATGCGCCGTCGCATTGTTGCTGTTTGCTTTCAACCGAGGCGAACTAAGCAAAACACCTCGAAGGAGACAGTACTTACCCAATGGACAGAACACGACCGGTCTCGTTGAGGTCGGCCTCACCAGAGACACCGCGGATGCGCTCCTCGAGGATAGACGAGACCTCAGTAGGGGCGGCCTTGGCGTAAGAACGAGCCACACGGGGGGCCTTTTCGTTAGTAAAAAAGAACTACTGGAAGGAAAGCTTGAGGAAAGGTTCAATGTCCCATAGCAGAAGCTAGCTCAAGCATCATAGAGCCAATGATACGACACAAGCGAGTCAATTGGACGTGATGGCATCGAAAGAACGTCTGTTGGGGGCACCCTCTAGGCAAAATACTCACCGTCATACGGGCCAAGCCAGCCCGGCGAGTAATGGCAGATCGGAACATTGTGTTTGAGTCTGGAGACTTTTTTCCACAAGCTGATAAAGTGCAGGTGCTAGCGCTGACGAGGCAATTCCAGAACAACCGCGGGGTGCTGGAAAAGTGAACACAGACACTTGAAAAAAAGATGCAACAGCCGGTGAAGAAGAAGAGAAAGAAAGAAAAGCCAATGGCGGTTAAGCACCGCGCCGAAAAGTCCCAGGCCGGGTGCGAGGGTTTTTTCAGACCTAGCGCCATGACCTGTGAGTGGTCAGAACTGCGGAAAAGGGTTGAGCGGATAGGCGGGTGACTACCCCGTGCAATATGACACTTTAGCGGGTGCGAGGGTGTATACAATAGGAGACAGGGGCTTTCAACAGGAGACGGGAAGCATTCAGTACAGAGAAAAATAAAATAATTAAATAAATATAAAATGTACAGTTCTTGTAGTAGGCATGAATGAAGTTGAGTATTTATTTGACTCTTTCTGGCTATATACGCTGTGTGGATGAGCCCCATTAGTTCCAGATCACTCACCCTATGTTAGATATACAATCATCATAAGTCTGGATGTTTCTTGATGTAAGTCTTGAAACTATACATTATTCAAACCAAATATAACTCTACTTTAAGAAGACATTAGTTCAAGTAACATAGCTGAATTTTTGTCAATCGGTGTCTAAAGGGCTGTCATACTGTAATACAAGTCCCTATCTAGACCACCTTAAACTACTGTATGCAACCCTACATGCCCTATTCCGGTACGGTCATCCAATCGTCAAGTCCTCTCCCATTACGAGGATTATCGCCACAATTGGCAACTCCTTATCCAATTCTGCTTCCCAGTCATTAAGATTGATTCTTTGTTTATTTCATTTTGCTACCTGCTTCTGTTGATATTGTAGACCCTGTCGCTTGCTTCCTCTTCTGCACTGAGCAGCCGCACCGCCAGCATACGGCCAAAATTCAATGCTCATCAACTTTATCCATTAACCATCGCATCTGCAGCGGCATTTTCAACACATTTCAATCTTCCTTGTTCCAGCACATGGCAGTAACGTCATTGTTTGACTTGGCCCAGCGCCAATGTGTGCGCTTCGCTTCGTGTAAGTTGTATCTGTACTCGCGCATTTTGCCTCTGGGCTGCTTCTAACTCAGTGATCACGGATGTAGGTGACACACCGTATGACCTGCTGGTGCCAGTATTTAAAAAAATGACCGCCCAGCAGTTGGCTCAGATCGAAGACGCAAGTCCTCAAATAAGAGATCATTCAGCAGACATATGGCTCGCGTTTATACGCCGCGATTTCCCCGACAGACCGAGCCCAAGAGATCACTTCAAACGCAAATATTGGAGCTACCAGCGCGAGCACGAAGAGCGCATCAAGAGCGCCAGCAACAGACTACGCGAGAATATGAAGAAGTACGAAGAGGAACGTGCTTCGCATGGAATCACGACTCTCGAAACAGCTCCTCGTCCCGCCAGATCACGCTACATGAGCGGCGGCGGCTCGTCGTACCGGACGGCAGTACCCACGGGCTCACGGCTCATGAACAGGGCTATCAGTAGTGCTATTTCCAAGGGCCGCAAGTTTGCATCTTCTAATGCGCAGTTTGCTAAGACAACCATGTCTTTTGGCAATGGGGTAGCCAGTCCCAGCTCGCCAATTTCACATCCCATGAACAGTCCCACGAAGGGTGTCAAGCCCATTTCAAGCTTTGTGTCGTCCAAGGTCGACGTCAAATCATCGTCAGGAACATTGACACTATCAAAACGGCCGCTTAGCACTTCTACAGAAGGTGATTTTAAGCGACCCAAAGTTGATTCTGGAATCCCGAAGGTGATTCGCGGCTCAGACTCTTCGAGTCCACGCGTACGACGCAAGACACCCAGCGTGTTTATCCCTAAGCGATGATACTCGAGAATTGGAAGGATCAAGTGCCTTTGAAATAGCCACGATCCGAGTCTTCTCGGGAAACCGTCGCAGGTTACACATTTTATTTATTCTAGGTTGCATTAATGACATTACGTTTTACATGAATACGTTTTCATGAATAAATAGGAGAGGCCAGACGCTCCGGCTTGACACTCTCGTTACGTCCGCTTCTTCTTTTTGCGACTGGGCCCATCATCGTCGTCTTCTTCGTCCCATGTCCCTTCTCCACCAACGAACCCGTCGATATCGTAGCCGTCATCAGCAGAAAACTTGGCTGGTATCGCATCTTTAGGATCCTCAGCTGGCTTATCCTTTTGTCGTGAGCCAATTGAGCGGATGAGCGACTTTAGGACTGTGGGGTCTGGAGTAGCAACAGTGGTCTTGGGAACTGAACCAAAGTAGTCTGCTACAGGCTCAGACGCTTGGTCCTGCTTTTCTGTATCAGAAGTTCCAGCAAACGGATCATAGTCAGACAGGTCTTCGTCAGAGTAGAGGCCGTGAACCGCCGAGTCTGCAGCAGCGGTAGAAGTATCACCAACGCCAGAAGTAGTTGAGGAGTAGAGGTCAACAGGAGGTTGAGCTCTGTACGTGACGCTAGCAGAATGACCAGGGTCAACTGGAGAAGGCGTACCATCTGCAGCAGGTTTCAAAGAAGCTACTAGCTGTTGAGCAGGTTCCATTTGCTCAGAGACACTGGCCTCTGGGTTTAATTGCTCAGTAGCAGAGTTTATGGGCCCAGTGGCAGGTTCTCCAGAGGATTCCTGGCCAGCTGCACCCTTCTCAGCAGATTTCTCAGTACCTTTCAGCTCGTTATCTTCCTGCTCAGCAGTCTTTAGCCCACTGGAACTCCCTGTCCCACTGATCAGTTTACTGGTTAACTCCTGGCTCCGCGCGGTACCAGTGGGTTTGTCCAACTCTAGCCTCGTTGATTCACCGCCACTTACAGCCTTAACGACTGTTGGCTTATCTCCAGGTCTCCGCTTAACCTTCTTCTTTAGCTTTCCGTCGGGCCCTCGCACATATTTGACTTTGACTCCAGGCGTTTCAGAGGAACTCGGTGTAGATGTAGGCTTCGAGATGGGCTTGAATTTGGCGCGCCGAGACTCCTTGGCGATCTCTTTATCGTATTCATGTGTTGTGTCAACCGGAGCATCATTTGAAGGTTGAGTCACGCCCGTCGAATGAAACGCCAACTCCAGATCATCCTCGACGTCGCTCATGTTAAGAGGAAGTGTTAAAATCCAGATGGCTACTTGGTAGTTCCTATAGGGTGCAAGCCGTACATCTAAGATGCTTGGACGGTACACACGCGTACCCCAAACAGCATTAGAGATACATTTTTAACGTACGAAAGGAAATGGTTCATTAGAGGATATGACAACAGTATCATGTATATCTTCAGAAAGCGAAAATTCTAAGTACTGGGCTTGTTGTATGGCCATTTGATCCCAATTGTAACTCCCTGACCTACCCAGCCAGTACTAATGTGCTCTTCACACCACTGCCCCTGGTTAACATCGGTAACGTGACGATACAACTAAATAAAGACAACTCTTCCCTACCAGATTTCCCATTTACTCTTCATAAGTACATATTTAAGCCCATTAAAACATCTAAATAATATCTTTATCTGAATAGTTTTCGTGCTCGTTTCTCCGGTTTACCCCCTCCCAGGTACAACCATAACTCGGGTGTATACGCAATTACGAACATCCAGACGCGTTCTCATCAAACAACCACTCCACCGCAGCTCAATTGACCTCTTCTTGCCTTATCTCTCGTCACCATTCCATCTCTTGTCCTCCTCCGTTCCTCACCTTCTTTTCGCTCCCTTCACCCCCTGCATCGCGTGTGGCTGGCTGTGGCCCAAAAAGGAAGGGCCCATTAGTAGCCGCGCGCCGGCGTGACTAGAACGCGTCAAAATCGTCGAGGCGTGAACTTGTCTTCTTTCACGCCTGCTAGCCTCTTGCTGCTGTTATCTGCCATGGCTGTTCGCAGCCCCGTGGGCCCGCTCGCGTCTCCCAAGACGCTCCAGCGCCGTCTACGTACACGAGGTGCCGCTGTGCGTGATGTTTCGAGCCCCGAGCGCCATTCACAGGCTTTGGACATCAAGTCGCCCCAAGAGCCTAAATCTCCCAGTGACGAGCTTCCAACAGCTATCGACGCCTTGGAAGAACCCTCTGCGTCTCTATCTAAACGCGTTATCTTTTCCTCTGAGGTTTCGGTGCGCCAGGTAGCTAAAATTGACCAGATTCTCGAGGACTTCGAAGATGGTGAAGAGCTAGCAACGCAGCCCGACTCGGTGCCGTCACAACGCGCTTCGGGCCCGCTCAAGTCGATTCTCAAGCTGCCACGAGTCTCGGAATCGCCACCCCCGTCGTCAAACTCGCTACTGACTGATATCTACCTTGGAATCGTGGACCCAGCCTCTATAGATAACCTCGACTCGGTGCTGAAGTTGGCCTGTCAAGTGCTCAGCACGAGCAGCTCCGACCTACGCCTCGAGGCATACGTCTCACTGAATGCTGCGCTCCGCTGTAAGAACCGCGACCGTGCCATCTCGACACAGCTTCTGTTTGAGAACGCCAACACCCTGGCGACCTTCGCGAAGCGTGATCTCATAGCGTTCGAGGCCTCGTCCTCGCCGCTCGACGCGCGCGTAGTGCCACAAATCATCCACGTCGTGGACTATTTATTCTTTGCTGAGGACATTGCCGTTTCACTGGACCTAGAGCTTGTCAAATGGTTCCTGGCTCGCGGTCTCGCGGTGCTGGAGGACTCGTCCTCATCCCGCTATCTTGTCACTGCATATCTCCACCTCTTCAACAACCAACGGCTGCCACGGCCGCTGTCGTCCGAAATGGCCGTGCGCTTGCTGCATGCTATAACTGAACGACCCAACTTCTCGTCTGCTGGTGTCACCTCGGAGTATGTGGCTACATACCGTACGCTACTCGATTCGTCGTCTCCCATAATGTCTCAGAACGCCAACATCTGGGTTCCTGCCGTCGTCATGTTTCTCATCGACTCGAGCCCTGTCATCCGCCAGCAAGCTCTACACGTTGTCCAGGACTGCACTCATCGTCTTCTAGGAGACCGCTCCATTGCACGCGCTGCGATCCGTGTCTTCAACGAGCCTGTAAAGGATTCGAAGGCCGACAGTGATTCGGGCTCCGCCAAACTCTATGACATTGACGGCATCATCAAACCTGTTGCGAAGGAGGCGGAAATCCACTCGAAGTCGTCATCCCTACCTGCATCTCAACAGGCTCCGAGCCAAGGCGAGGCGCCACTCTCGCCTCCTCCGTCATCGCCTATCCGCAGTGATTCGGAGGATTCGATATCTGGCGCGCCATTTGTCGAGACGTTTGTAGCCAGGCTTGTATCCATGATCTCAAAGGGCGAAGGTAAATCGGCAATGGCCATCTGGCGATCGGTGCTGCTCCTTGTTCTCTGCTGGGGTCCTCGTTCAGATGATCGCATTGAAAACTGGCCCCACATTGGTAAGCTGATGGAGGTGTTCCGTGTCGCATTCAACTCGCCTTTCCTGTCGGCAAAGATCTCAGCTATCAACGCCTGGAACACCCCGATATATATCTGGACGAGCCAGAGCTTGTCTAGCTATACGAAGCCTGAAAGCCTACAGAGAACGCTCAACCTTCTCATCCATACCTACCGCTCCGTTAACGAAGGAAAAGAAGTTTGTGTGAAGGCTCTCACAAGCACTCTTCACGCGCTTCTCTTCCTTCTCATGAAGCCACAACCACAGTCTTCCATCGGAATCTCCTCCGACTCTTCGCATTATACAACGGTATGGGAGCAAGTTCTCATCCCAGTTCTTAAAAAGTACCTCGGCAGCCAGCTTGAAAGCACCCGTGCTCAGGGCCTTGCTGTGCTGACTCACGTACTGACGACTGTCCCTCCCTCACGCCACCCTACCAATCGTAGTCGTGTTCTATCGACAGACCCTGTGCTTCTTTCTGAAGTTCCGTCTTTTCCCGCCAAGTGGATTCAAGCCAACAGTAGCAAGATTCTGAAGGGGCTGTATGAGCTTCTTGCAGCCTCTAGCAAGGTACGAAATGACTCCAACGCTGGATATGAAGTACTCTCCCAATCCTGGACTGCTCTACTGGGTTCTTGTAAGATCTTCATTCAGCGTGAGATTCATCCTTCAACGGATACAATGTACCTAGTGGCTTCACTGTGCAATGTCATACAAAAAGGATGGGTGGCTGGATACCTTGACTCTCGTTCTGCGTTTGGACTATACAAAGCGGCAGTTGAAGAGGTAGGTGTTTCCCCATTTGTTGCCAAAGTGTTCGTTCTCGGAGAGGTGCGCAACGCCACTTCGCCGGCGTCACCAGAGAAGGATGCAGTCTACGAGCTCACTGTATCGCCGCGATACAAGAATATCTCGCGCCCGGGTACAGTGACGATGTCTCCATCTCCATTTACAGCTAAAGCTACCGAGTCTATCAATAGTTTGCAGTTCATGTGGAGAACCATGGTTCGCCAAGTGACAAGTTCGGATACCGAAGAAATTTTGAACGAATTTGCAACTTTTGCTTGTGAGCACTCTGCTGATTCTCGACTCTTTGACTCGCTTGTTGGCTCGGTTCGCGGACCCGTTGCCTGGGCGGCTGTACGCCCACAAGTGGTCGCTCGCCTCGAATCTGGCAAACTCGACATCTCATCGCAGGTGGAGTCGTACTTGAGCTCGCCCTTATCGTAAGTTTTAATTTCTCGCCATCAAATTGCAACTATCTAACAGAAGTGACAGCGACAATATTACACTGGAAGACATCTCCGAGGAAGACATCGATCTAATTATTGACATGCTACTGAAGTTCTCCAAGCCAGGATTCAAGAATTCGTCTGGTCTATTCAACACACGCCTCGCTAACTGCTATACCAAACTTAACCCTGACGCTATCCATGAGCTGGCTCTTCGACTTATGCGGGATAATTACACGAAATGCCTTGTGGAGACGTAAGTATCATACCATTTGGGGTTGTTTATGCAGCAGTGCGCTAACTTCAGTTCTCTATCTGTGTCCATTATTCGGCTCGCTTTTGACAACTTTGTTACTGATCCTGCCAAGTACGAGAACAGACCTGCAACACTTCTCAGTGAGATGGCTCGACTAATGTCGTCATCTGCTTCTGTGGATCTGAAATGGCAGATTTCTCACGAAGTGGGTTATGCATTTGTTCCGTGGCTCGTTTCGCCACGAGACGAGACCGTACCATTCTTGCAGGCCATGTACATGGACATTCTGTCTGCGCGACATGCCTCTCTACGCAAATCAGCGAGCGAGTCTGAGTTCCGCCTAATCCGAGACTTCAGCCCTTTTTTTACTTCTGCATTCATGTCATCCTCTACGGAGATCGTTATGACCTTCTTGCAGGCGTGGAATACTATTGTGTCGCACCAGAATGCTCCCCTCGGACCGTACTCTGATCAGCTAATCACCGCTGTTCATAACCTTCAACAGTCAGTTGTGTTCCCTGTTGATTTCCCTGAAAGCGCACCAAAGGAAGAGGTGGTCGAAGAGGCCCCGAAAGATAGCGCCGTGGAGCCCATTAGCCATGACTCAATTCCGTCATCTCCACCTGACTCGAGCTTTGACGATGGTGGTGAGTCCAAGGAGGCTGTTCTTCACATGGGCTTGCCCAACTTCACGCCTGGCCATTTCATGGAGCGCAACCAAGATCTGACTGACATGTCTTCTCCAGTTGAAGAAGTGGTGAGCCGACGCAAGAGAAAGACTCGCCATCGGTCACCAACTCTGGGTTCTTCCTTTGATGTTGACAATAACAGCTACAGCAACGCCAACGACATGAATACCGAGGATGCGCTCCTGGCTGAGTCGCCCACTCGACGAGCAGGCTCTCGGAGATCCAAGGTTCCATCGCCGAGTCAGGACGCGCCCATGGGACTGGCCGCGTTGTCACCTGCACAGAGCCCTAGGTCATCACCAGATCTTGTTGCCTCTTCGCCGCTACAGATGGAGGAGTCGTTTGCCACTGACACAATTCCCGATTCCGTGGAGTTGCCTGTGCTTGAGGGCCCTGCCGCCGATACGGAAGTAGTGCTGCCATCGACAGAGCTGTTGAGCGATGCCAGCGACGAGGCAAATGAGGTTCATGACACGATTCCCGACTCGCTGCCTGTTGTGGAGCCTACCATCACTGAGGAGATTCCCGACTCCATTGATGGTGATGTGGTTCGATGGCTCCCGCGGACGCGGTCCGGTCGTGTTCGCAGCCATGAGTTGGAGATCAGCCACTTGCCGTCTCCTGCAACCTCGACGTCAAGCGGTGGCAACAGTCAATCGCAGGACCGAGTTGGCCAGGCTGTCGTGTCGATGCGCGATGCACAGCAGGTGATTGACTCGTCACATTACGCAGAAGGATTCCGCAAGCGCAAGAGAAGCACGTTGAAGACTGGTAAGCGAGGAGGATCCAAGCGGAGACGAGCAGAGAACAACGGCTCAAGCTCCGAGGCCAGCGTCGAGTCTACTCCCGAGCCCAATGTGGCAACTGGCAAGAACGTTTACGAAGCCCTCAAGTCTATTAATCTCGAGAGCCCCGAAGCATTTGCTGAATTATCGAAGCAGGAATGTTTTGATATGGAGGCACGACTGATGGAAGCACTCGTCAAGACCCGCAAAGCGCTACTTGCCAAAAGGTAGAGGGTCTCGATTAGATGAATCATATTTGACGTCATTACGAATGTATATTTAATGATAAATGCATTTTAAGAAATTTGATTTAGTCTACAGCAGCGTGGCCAAAATCCACACTGATTGGGGGGTAGTAATCACATATAAATAACAGGGACAAAAGTGGTGACGGCGCATCACATGAACGTTGTGTTCAACAGTTCTTCAAACCACGCGTCAGTAGTTTCCGAGTAGACAACAGTGTTGCGGTCTAATTGCTCTTGGTACGCTCGCATTCGTGAGACCCATTCGTACACGATATTTGCTGAACTGCGAGATCGCACACGATACGGGGACTCACTTTCCCAAGGTATCTCGGGCATAGCTTGCACGAAGTTTTTGAGCGTGATAACATGCACATCGATACTGCCATTAGCTTCGAAGATATCCATGAGAAGAACGCCAACGAGGTCGATGTCTGCAAAGATGGCGGACTCGTCAGGCACGGCCGTGGGACACATGCGAAGAATGGTCATAAGGATGAGACACGCGTAAAAGAGGCCACGAACAATGAGAGATGGAACGTACTTACATCCCAGCGCCTGCACTGCGCGAATGAGACGCGTAGCGTTCTGTAGTGCAATGCTGTAGTATGGCATTATGTCCGCGAGGCCCTGCATGTCTGTACTGCAAATAAACGAGAGCACATGGAGGCGCATATTTAAATAACTTATCTCCAAGTAGGGCTCACGAAGGCACGGGCCTAGCTGGGGTCTGAGACCATCGAGCTCTTGAATGAACTGCTTCAGAATGGAGAATCTCTGGTGAGGGGGCATGAGGCCAGTCGAGTTGTCGCCCGATGCACCAAGAATGTTTCCCATGACAGCAGAGTTATACGTAAGCTTACACAAAATCCGCAAACGCGTACTGAGTCGTGGATCTTCCATGGCTGCTATCAAGGTGTGGTCTGGTTGAATAACGCTCGGCAGGCCGTGACGCTGACTCTCTCGCTGGCAAACAACGTAACAGGCCATCCACGTCGAAAGCCGCTTAAGCAATGGAATATTGGCGACGTCAGGTCTGTTGCCAAATACATACTCCTCTGACAGACTAGGGCGATGGAGGCCCATCTGCATGGCGTAGACAGCAGCTAATGCAGCATATGTTCCGGATTGATCACTTGCTGTCGACATACGCTCCTCAGCATCGGTCTCGGCATTGCGAGGATCGTAAGGCAGGGGCCACGTCGATAGAATAAGCAGCGCATGCACCTGGCGAATACTGCGCTCAGGTTTTAACAAACACTGGGAAGCGAGCACTCGTGTGTGTATTTGCATTTTCTGTGCTTGGCTGTGATTGCGGCCAGCGGTAGTACACAACGTCCAGAACAGCAGTGGGCTCTCGCGATACACCTCGTTGCAGTTGAGCGAAATCTCAAACGGCAGGTAGTAAAGTTGGTGCTTTGCAAATGTCTCAAAGAGGTCTGTGACATCGGCTGGAGACAGCACTTGCTCTCCATCGATATAGGCAGGCTCGAGGCTCGCAACGACACCTGTGTAGGCAGGAAGGACAGTGCCCGAGGGATCGGGCGCCGACATGTGACTCGACTCGTTTGACAGAGGTGAAGCAGTGGGTCCCGAATTAGTGGCCCGATCACCATTGGGTGCAGGGGTCACATGAGACGACAAGAGGCCCGCTATACCGGCTGCTGGAGGGCGACCAATGACAGGGGGTGTGTGCTGAGGCACCGGTGTTACAGATGCTGAAGACAGAGGAGGAGCAAGGGGTTGTAATGGTGGTAAAGTTGAAGGAGGTGGCAGCGATTGACGCATTGCCGCAGACGGCGTTACGGCCATGCCCGGAGAAGCGGCAGGACCACCATGTGATGCAGGCGACATAGAAGCTGGGCCGTCGGTAACAGATGACATCCGCGAGACTGCTGCTAGCAGCGGAATTCCTGACAGAGATTCGTATTGCGAGTTGTAGCCATTGGTCGCGAGGCCATTGGACAGTGGTGCAGGTATAGGCCGAGCCTCTGCAATTGATCTTTTGGCCTGGCGCTTAAACTTCGGGTCATAGATACATTCGAGGCCCCGTTTGCGGCACCGCGTGCATCCATCATCCTCGTAGTCGCAGCGCAACTTCTGCTGACGGCACTCACGACATGCTTTGGCTCTCATTGGATCTGAAAGTACATAGGTTGAGTCGCTATGTCAAATTAACAACAACTCCGATACACACTCCGAAGCAATGAATACTGCCGAAGGAAGACAACGCGTGGCGATCTTCAGAGTAACTGCGCAAAGTATCACGTGTTGAGCAAGAAGAGCTTTGGCTTCGTTAGAATGCTCACGGTTATACGTGTAAATGGTAGATCGTTGTAGAGGACAGATCTTGCCGAAATCATGCCGAACGCGATGCAGGGTCGGCCCCGGCGGCGTCTACAAGGGTATGCGGGTAAGGGCACAACAGTTGCACACAGCCGCGCTACACAGCCGCGTGTGGTGGGTGTCTTGCCCCGCGAAACTAAAACATAACGTCTCTTAAGCTCTAAATATATCCGGTTCGCGCAGCGTTTCTCCAACTCTTCTTCTTACCTTTACACATTGTTGAGGTTGCTCTTCTACCCTTTGACGACCGCTTCGCCGTGCTTGTCCGCTGTCTCCGACGCGGCTAACGTTGATAGGTCCTCTGATCTCTCCCCTTCTCAGTTCTTTGGTTACCTACACCCCTTTTTACGATTCCAACGCTTTGTACATCTCGACAAATGGCCTACTAGTTGCATCATTATGACGGAAACTGCTCCATCGTCTGATGGCTTACCTGAACGGTTCGGGCCCGGAGCGACATCTGGCGTCGACGAGGGCCTTGCGGGGTACCGCCAATGGCCTCCTCTCAACTCTCACCCGCAACTAACATCTATCCAACCTGAACAGGCGCTATGCTATCTTCACCAGTCGCTGGTGAGCCTCATAACGCTTCACGAGAATCTACGGACAGGCCAGCATCAGGCAGCCATGGCCACAGCCGTCATCGATGACGAATCACCCGAAAACACTGGCTCTCCAGCGTCGTCAATGTTCTCGAAACCAAAACGGCCACGCCCCGAGAGCTTTGCCAGTCAAATGGATCATGCGGCCGAGTCAAAATTTGCTCCATCACACTCGCCAGCTGAAGGCGACCAGCACACGGGTGCCATATCTCCACTAGACAACGGGATCTTGCGCCGAACCTCTGCGGCCGTCACCTTTGAAAACGACTCGACGTCGCCATCCTCTGTCCAAGGACCCTCTACAGAAATCCTATTTGCATCACCTTCCGACTCTACCCCTACATCCAACGTCGAAATGCGCCGGAGGAAGTCGTCATCATTATTAGCTGAGGCTGCTCAAGTCGCTGCTCTCGTCCTCGAAGCAGGCGAGCTCTTCAACAAACCCCACTGGCGCTTACAACGAGATACCATTGCTGAATCACCCAGAGAGGGACAAGAAAATGAAGAACAACAGCCGTCTACAGAAATGTCTACCGATCAAGATCCTCACGAGCAATCACCCCAAGAACAGAAGCTGGCCATTGCTCGCCGGTTCTGGTCCAAGTCGGCACCTGCTATCTCCATTTACCAGTACTTGCTAAGGCTACAGAAGTACTGCCCTACCTCTACGGCAGTTTATTTGGCGGCCGGACTCTACATCTACCGCTTGTGCATTATTCTCCAAACCATTCCGCTGACGGGTCTTAGTGTCCATCGACTCGTTCTAGCAGCTATCCGTATTGCCTGCAAGAGTCTCGAGGACGTCAACCATTCGCAATCTCGCTTTGCGACCGCAGCTGGTGTATCCTCCAACGATCTATATCGTCTGGAAATTGCGCTCCTGTTCCTGCTGGATTTTAACATTAAGGTTGACACGGATAGCCTTCAGAATGCGTTGCAAATCTGGTCCGAGGTCGAGGTCCAAGCTCGACGCAGTTTATGATACAAACTGCTAGCACAGATCAACGATGATGATGTAGATGTGTGTTTATGATGCACTGATCACGCGCACGGATCATGCCAACTGCGTGTGATCATCAGTCCGCTATGATTTTACTTCGTCTCTTGATATTTGTACTTCGGTGCAGAGCACTTTTGTTTGATTCGCGTTAAATCGTTGAGCAAATGGCTCGTTTCTTGATTGTTTTCCTGCTTACAGCAGCAGCAACAGCTGGTGCAACTAAGTTTCTCCGAGAAGATAAAGTCTGTGATCCCGGTGAGAATAACCTCATCTTTCCGTACACAGGGTTCCGCCTCCAGCGTCAGTTTACAATTGGAATCCCCATGCTCCACCATATGAGACTTACACACTGTGATCATGGATATGCCGACATGGATGCGTTTCTGCCTGTTGATCGCAACACTGACCTTCTGTGGAGCACCGACATCTGTGTTTCCTATTCGCAGTGCTATCGGGCAGTCCGGTCCAAGGAGTATGCTCTGCGGGCAATGGACATCTATGCCCCATTCACTCGCATTGGTGGGCTGTTTCAGTGTCCAGGGAACGACACAGAGTGTACTAATGAGAACGCTGTTCCTCTACTTCCATTGCTATCTGATCGGACGTACAACAAATGGTATGAGTTCCCACGTTGGCGACGTCTAGTGCTCCGCGTGCCCATTGCCAATACGCCCAACTTTGTTGATCCGAGGTTTCCTCACCGTCAAGATTATGGCAACAACTGGGCTGAGAAACTCGACGTCAATGAGGCATATGTCTATTCTCGATGGGAAAAGTTCCGGCTTAGCGGCCTGGGGGCTTGGATTATCAACAAAGTGCATAGGATATGCAGCATCGATCCACAGCGGCTGTTCTGGGAGCGAGACTCTCTTGACCGGGTCCTTGGTTCGGATGCTCGCAACTCTACCTTTGTTCGCTTTCTCGAAGCAACCGATGCAGTTGCTATTATGAAGTTTCTCGGTGTAGCCCAAGCCGAGCCTGAGAGGTGAGGTAGAAGCATTTGTGAAGCTGTGTATAGGGGGCATATTGTGAGTAACAAGCCTACTATTCTTCATTGCCCCTAGCTTCCTGATCCAATTCTGTTCTACTCCTGAATCATGACTTAACCAGCTTAGTGACATTTCAATGTATTTCTAGTCCAACACTACCATACAAACCGCAAACAAATACAAAACTCGTATGATTTTCCCTTTTTTCTTCTTAATATATAGTGGAGGATGGGTTCACTCCTTCGTTGATGGGTCGTTTATAGTCATCCCCAGCGTGTAAAACAGAGACACCCCATCGTTCCGGCAACGGGGGTCCCCTGAGCCAATGCACAATTGCTTTACGAGAAAGGCGAGGGCCATGAGCGAGTGGGCTCTCGTTGGCTGGTGCTCATGTCGGACTCGAGCATTGACGACTCGTAACCCGAGTGACGCTTCTCGCTGAACGGATTCGAGGCAGCAAACGAGCCCGAGTCGTTGTGAGGCGAAGGAATGAGGATGGCGTCGTCGTGATCGGCACGAGCAGCATCACCCAGAGCCGTGAACTCGTGAGTCACGTCGTAGTCGGCCTTGCCCTGCATCTGGATGAACGAAGAACGGTCGTCCTTGGCGGGCTTGAAACGGTTGTCAGGGTTCTTGGAGAAGATAACCATGGCGCACGTGATAAGGGTGAACAGCAGCAGCACCAGGGAGAAGGCGGCGTTCATGATGAAGAAAACCATTCCCATGACTGACGACACAGCAGCAGGCTGGCCAAACAGGTTCGAGAAGAAGAGGAAAAAGAAGGCGTTCAGCGTCATCACAACACAGATGATAATGTTGATGACATTGGTCGTCTTGTCCATGTAAGGTCGCTTCCACGACACAAGCACCAGGTAGGCAGCCTCCAGCAGGAAAATGGCCAGACCTTGGGTCTTACCTGAGCTCTGAGCAAAGGAAATGAGGCACGCCTTGATGAACGTGTATAAGAGCACAGGTGCAATGAAGTAGTAGTGCGAGCCCTCAAACTGAGTGTAGAGGAAACCGTACTTGTTGATGACCTGCGCATCCGAGTACAGGAGGTACACGGGAGTGTCATGCTCAGCAATCGACTTCTGGCCAATGATGAAGACCTTGAACGAGTTCCAGCCCAGAATTCCGAGAGACAGAATGAGGAAGAATACAGCCAGGATGATGACAGCAGCCGAGTCGCGCTCAATGAACTCCCACATGGAGAGGATGAGCAGCTGAGGGAAACCAATAAACACAAGACGCAGAATGGTACCCTTGAGCATCGACAGCCAGCTGTGACGGAAGTACTCGAAACGCTCCTTTCTGAAGAAGAGTCCAACGACGAGCCGGCTGACGCAAAAGATGAGGGCAATAACAAGGCAGATGAGCACAAAGAACGTGAATCCAGTAAGGACAACCGAGGTCTGCTCAATACCGGCCTGGAAAGCCATACGCTTGATACCACGTAGCACGGTCAGCAGCGACGTCGACTTGGCAACAAACTCGGACTCGTCGTTACGCTTGACAAGGTCGCCAAGAGTCACCAGGCGGTTGACACCCATAGCGCGCATTGGCTTGTCAAGCAGCGTCTTAACGTGCGAGGGCAGGTCCATGACGTAGCCGGCAACAGGGCGGCCATGGGTGATCCACAGGTCACGGACACGGGGAGAAAGAATTGTGTCACGCTGCACAAGAATCTGGATGGTGGGCACAGTGAGAATTGTGGTGGGCGTACCTCCAGTTGCCTGAACGTACCAGCGGAAGATCTTCTGCATGAACTTGACCTCAATCAGACCCATCGACCAGGCGAGGTTCTGGGCCCAAGCTGAGGCGACAGGAGGAACGCGGTCAACAGCCTCCATAGCGACAATGACGACCGACTGGAAGTAACTGAAGAGCGAGACGGAGTTGGTTGCAATGTAGGCAGCGGTGTACGAGTTGCCCCACATGGAGAGGAGGGCCGAGGTCAGCAAACCGATACCGGCAATGACGGCAGTGGCCCACTTGACACCAATGTGGTTGACGGTCTTCTCGTTAGAGAGCTGGGCCTGGATACAGGCGACCTGGTTGCCCGAGGGGTCGTGGACGTGGAGGAAGACCTCGACATCAATGTCAGGCACATTGTAGGCAATGCCGGGGATTTGTCCGACAACATCTTCACCAAGGTGCGAGATGGACTCAATGCTAATCTGACCAGGTGTCATAGGGCACAGCTGCGGCAGGTTCATAGTACAGGGGTTGAGGTTGCGCTGTAGAATGTTGAAGCCGTAGGCGTAGACGGTCAGGTTGGCAGTGACGAAGCCGTCGATGTTGACATTGGCCGTGACGTCATACGAGATGGAGTTGTTGTCGGCGCTGAACACGACGTCGAAGTTGGTCGTTTGAACCGTGTCGTTACCTTGGCATGACAGCAGCGACGTGGCTGACAGCACGTTTTCCGAGGCGACCGAGGCGACCGAGGCGAGGCCCGTTGCGATGGCGAGCAGCGACAGTTTCATGGCGAAGGTGGGGATGTGCAGTACAGTTGTTGATGTTGCGACAGTTGGAACAGACGGAAGGGAGTCAGACGCGTCGTGTAGAACAGAACTTCAAGACTACAGGCACAAAAGGTCGCAGTCTAGCACACAAGGGTGAGCACGACGGGATGGGGAGCGGGTGACGGGGGGACTGGTCGGAGCTTGAAGGATTCCCAAGTTCACGGCTTTTCACAGTACAAGTCGCGATAAAAGGGGGGAGGAACAAGCAGTCAACAGAGGGCCGTCGACAGGGGCGAGATGCAAAACAAAACAAGCAGAATGCAACAAGCCGCGAACCCACAAACAACGAATGTCTGTATGTATGGACAGGATAAGACGTCGACTGAACGGCGAAGACAGTCTTTGATAAAGAAGGATGTCAGGTTCTAAAAAAAAACCTAGGGGCCTCGTTTTTCTGGCGGGCAGCGTGCCGGGCTAGGGCATCCGGGGCGGGGCGCAGGGTGAGGGCAGGGTCAGGGTGCGCTAGGGCTCAGGTTCCGGCCGAGGCTAGGCTACGATAGACAAGGCAGGCAAACAGACGCAGGTGCGCAAACTAGGACTAATGAGTAATCTTTATGTTATTGTAATAGAATGGTAGCAGCACTACCGGTTACAGTCTTTCTTATCGGCTGTCAGCGCTGTTCTAGCCCCAAGAAATCTGCCACCTCACCGCATGCAAGCATATGCACTTCGGTACGGCAGATAGCGCACAGCACCAGGCCACATTGGGAAGCGATGGGCGCCCGCAATATTGCGAGCTTCGTAGCAACAAGGAAGCTTTTTAGGCAGTCCTGCAATGGAGCCAAGCCAGTCAAACGCGCCTGTCATCAGAGCACCGTGATGTACCCAAACGTTTTACGTGCATTTGCCGCACCTGCTTCTGGCCCCCTCCATTCCCCACATTCCGCACAATCTACCGTACCAGCATCTGCACAGCCGTGTGCTGCGGCGTCATGCCGGCCAGCACGGGCCCGCCCGCCCAAGGCGGATAGATGCCTAGTCGTAACAGCAGCCCGAGGTTAGCGACGGAGCTTGTTAGCTTTTTGCAGGCATCAGGCGCTGCGGGTTGCCGTGCTGGCCTTTAGACTCGTTTGGGCCGGGTGTGCGGCCGTTTCTGCTCGTCCCCGCCGTGCGCCTCGTACATTCCGAGTATCCGGGCAGTGCACTCATTGGGTCTGGAGCGGGGCTGTGGTGGGACAGTTGGGTATAATTTTTGCAGGTGTCAAAATAGAGGAAGCAGACAAGGGAATTGCCAAAGAGAGACAAAACCGAATAGCCAACGTGAGTTGACGATTCTATGTGGAATAATTGGCTTTGGCACCTGCTAATCGTCGCATTGCCTTCTAATATCGGCTACTAAAGTTCCTTATACTCCCTCGATGGCTGCAGTTCGCTGCAGTGATATGTACAGAAGATATGCAGGGAGGGAGGTGACGGGACTAAATGACGTAGGGGGGAGGAGTAGGGGAGAAGACAAAATGGGTAACAGATGACGAGTAGCCAGGAACAAAAGTGGACCAGTTACTTGCCTGGTATTAAGATCCGAGGGTCAGCTGAATTGATTGATATAGAGAATAGTGTGTACTATATAGCCACAAGTTGGTTATCTAGTGTATCAGTCCTTCTATACTGTACACTCAACTGAACTCTACTCATCCCCTCCAAATACGAGTGACCGTTGCCATGACTGCATTGTAACTGCTTGCAATTGAACTGCAGCTACGTTGTTATTACATTTTAAAACAGATGATGTCATACTCCTCATTACAGTCTTGAGCTTGAGCCCCTTCAAACAATGCTGTAAACTCCCGTTCATTCTACTAGCTTCACAAGCTACCCTTCACTACACCATAGTAATATCATTTTTTTTCAATTTATTAACTTTTAAACTCTTCTTGTCACTTCTACTTGCAGCTTCATTTCGGTAAATATTATCAAAAAATAATTACCGTATTCTTCTTTACTTGCCTATGCGTTCCCTTCTACACCTTGTATAGCTTCCATATAAGCTGTGCGGCACTCACGTGACCTATACTATGGGATATGTTCCTCTGCTTGACCAACTTCCTTTACTTCTTACCTGTCAATTACACCAGTTTCTTCGTTGTGGCTCATTGTTAATCTTCCTACTGTGCCTCCTCCATGCGAACTCCGAAGGTTGCGCCGGTAGAGCCTCCTGATCCATGGATAACGTCGGAAACGGTCACCAGTTATGGAGTCGAGAACTGCGCAGGACCAACCGCGCGTATCGACGTGTTTGTGCGCGCAATGCTCCAGACAATCACCTCAAATCCATATAAACTTCCAAGCATCCCTCATCTTCGCCGACTCATAAAAATTCCACTGCTTATAGCCGAATTTGCCTCCGACGCATACACATCGGCGCTGCTCCTGACGGACGTAGTCCCACAGGCCCTGCAATGTCTTCAGATCTTGCTCAACTATATGCCCGACGCTTCACCTCTGTACCGAGCCAAGCTGTCGTCGCTGTTCACCGAGAATCGTGACCCGCTGCTGCCGTCACGTCGCAGCTCCCGCCAACGAACCCCTGTCGACTACACGATTCCGCTGCTTGATGGTTCAGTAGAGAAGCCAAAGGGCCGCGGGGCAGCGGCCGCCAACGACTACGACTACACCGAGTCAAAATCCGGAACCCGATCACCTGGAGGCAAAGCGAGTCGTGGGCCAACGCCTCCCAAGGCTGCAAAACGCGGACTGAGGTCGTTAGAAGCCAGCGAGGCCAATACTCCCGATTTCAGTCCTATTGAAGACTCGTTTCTGGCCGTCGATATCGACGATTACCCCTACCTATTTGATTCAACGACTGCTGTGCTGGAATCGCTGGCTACTGCTTTTTCGCTATCTGTGTCAACGGCTGCTGACCGACGCCTTTGGTTGGTCTGGGAGCCCGTCGTTGAGTTCATTGCCAACATGCTCGAGGCATGCGAGTCCAATGACGAGCCCTCAACTTCAGTCATTGCAGTCTGGACAACCGCTGTGTCGCAGTCGATGTTTATTGATGCAGTTTTCTCAGTGCCAGACTCACCAGGCCCCGTGAACGATGCTGCGTCGAGATTGCGATCCCGCATTCTGTTGCTGTACGTTCAGCACTGCTACACAACGTATAGGAGGCTCTACGATGGCATCTTGCGCCTATGCGACACAAAATTAAGCAAGCTTGTCGTATATAAGGCTCTTGTGGGTGAGCCAGATCGACCTGTGCTTCCTGATCATTTCATTGGCAGGTTGGCGCGCTCTTTGGGTCTGCCAAAGTCTGCGGAGCAGTACCGTATCGACTATTTGACTATGCCCTGTCCCGACGAAGAAGCGCTTCTGTGTCTAGCAAAATGCTGTCCTGGTGTTGATGCTCCAATCTCTGACAATCGTGCCGTTTTCTATGGACTTTTATATTTATTCGAGGACTGTTTCTCCCGCTACATCCGATATCATGATGGCATACCACCAGCTAATCTCATTGAGGCTATTGAAGAAGGGGATAGTCGTCGTATTCGCTGGATTGAAACACAGTGGTCCAAAAGCCAAGTTCCAAAGTTCCGCCGATGGCGCCGAAACGCGCGCATCACCACTGTCCTGGCCGCCATCTACAAATCGGATTAACAGACATATTTTCCAGCTGGTAGCTTCAACAATCAACGAACCGCTGGCGGTTTCAAAATTCCTAATTAATGCATTACGACTAATAACGAATGTGTCAAGCCGAGTAAAATAAATAGAATCTACGAATGGCCGAGAGCCTGTCCGTAGAGTTGTTCTGAGTTAGCGTTTCTTCTCGTTTGTTCTCAGCATACCTTAAAACTTACCAATACGATGAACAAGTGTTTGGAGCCCGACAATCACAAACTGGTGTGTCAAACCTGGTAATTTCTGGCGATGAATTCCAATCCACTCCATTGGTGGCGTCGCTTCACCAAGCTGTCGCAACTGAGGTGTAGCAAAGTCAGGTGGCTCACGTGCAACATAGGTATATGCCCAGTTCAATTCAATCTCTTTCAGATTTTCATCAATATTCTTTTCACTGAGACTCGTCGTCACAGGTGGCGGAGCAGCTTCAAATGCTGCCTTGGAAGAATAGGCTGCTTTGCGGGACGAGAAGGCTCGTTCATGATTCTCATACATTTCGCGAATGAAGTTGACAGATCCGAGGTTCCATCCGATATCGACCCTTCCTCCAATCGAATTGTTAAACGTATATTCGACCACAGGCTTCTCAAATTCTTGCCAGGATTTCATGGCCACATGGATTCCAGGAACTCTAAGGATCGTACCTCCTCGCGCCGAATCAGACACAAATACCAGAAACTCGGAGGTAGACGTCTGAGCGACTTCTTCAGTAAAGGTGCGCTTCAGTGTAGATAGAGCAACGAGAATACTATCCATACTGAGCCTCAAGTTCGACTCAAGAATACCGTTTCGCTGTTCCTGGACAAATCGAGCATGTGCCTGCCTGAAACTAGCAGTAAAAACGACTGAGTCCACAAAACTGTTTGGAAATACACGAAGTGAAAGGGCCTGCACCCGCAAATCAAACATTGTTCGTAGCTTAGTAAACAGATTGGCCAACGCAACATCGACACGCCGCTTGCTTTGCATATCCAGGCCTGCATCTCGCTTGCTGCCATTCTGGTCTTCGACAGAATCTTTGAGAATGGCCTCGTACGACGCATGACTTGCAGACCGCATCCGTTTGAAGGTCTGAGCTATCTCGAGGAAGTTGGACGCAGCCAGCGACGTTAGGAGAATGTTGACTGATCGGCAGTCACCAGCCGCCAATAATCGGTCACCGAGAACATTGTCGTGATCTTTTTGATTGGACATTGCAAAATTGACATCATCAATTCGCGCCATGGCAAACGTATGATAGTCAAGGTACACTTGGGCGTCAAACGCCTCAAAGCCGGCAACTGCCTGCACGAGAGGAACATTGAACGTCTCGAGTTCAGGCTCCCACATGATAGCAGTTCGTAAATGAAGCTTGTCAAGCTCGGCATTGACTCCAAGGCGGCCCTGTGACCGAATCGCAATCTCGTCAATACCAGCACTGAGGTGTTGTTCCCAATCAGTGAACTTGCGAAGTGACACCCACATGTGTCCCAACGAGCAGTGAAATCTGCCGACGGCTTGGCCCATGTCTATATGGCCACCTATGTTGAGAACAGCGAAATTCACCGTCCAAGCAATAGCCACTGTCGTTGCAGCGCGGTGGTATTTGCGCATAATTCCTTCCTCTGGCTGCGAATCCTCCTCATTGTGTTTGTCGGTAGCATCAACTTCATTGTCTTCAAAATCATACTGCCGAGCTGAGGGCACCCAGATATCCTGGAAAACTTCCAGATCCTGCATCTGTTTCATATTGATGTCAAATGTGATACCGTCAATCTTTCCAGCGAGGCGTACTGGGTCAAGCGTCTTTGCTCGCCGACCCTTGGTAGCCAAGACGATGACCTCATCGATAGACACGAATCCACTGACTTCACGTGAATAGATGTGCTGCAAAGATGCTTTCATGCCATCAACCTTGACAGATGCCGACAAAAAGTTGCCAGCATTCACATCATGACATGTGTTGATACCGATAAACCAGCTGTCGGTCGAAATGGTAGCTGCCACGCGTGCAACTGGTAGACAACTCAGCGTGAGTTCCTGACTTGCAAACCGAACAACAATATTGGCATCAATGGCTGAAAACAGTACTTCAACCTCGTCTGCTCTTGGTGCGACCGACATACGTCTTGCACCACTCAAGACTTGGTCAGGGAAAGATACGGCGCGGAGAGCCGGCTTCCCAACAGTTTTAGCATTGTGATCCTCGCGAATCATGTCTTTGACAAGTCGTATCATAGTTAACACGACTGGCATGACGCGCGAGTAGATTGTGTTAGACGTTGGCGTGACAAGGATTTCAGTGCTGAAGTTGTCACGGTCAGAAGTCTTGCTAGCAAAGTACTGCAGAGCAGCCATCAAAGCAGGGGTGTGCAGTGACATAGCAGGACTAGCTGATGGCAAACCTGCTTCGTCACCAGAACCTTCATTCGGTTTGTCTTTAGGAATATCATCCTGTCCGTCAACTTCAGAGCCTTCCCGCGGTCGAGCAGCATTACGTTCCAGTTGCTTGAGACGCTGATTGAATTCAACCTGATCCCACAAATCAATGATCGCTCCATCAAATTTAACATCGAGGCGCCACGAAATTGGTAGGCGAATGGGTTTCACCGGCTGGATAGGCTGAGGCTGAGTCGGCTTTGAGAAAGACTCAGAAGATTTCATCAGACTTTCAATAAGTTCCTTGGTACTTGAAATAGACTTCGCCAAGTGACCAAATAACACAACACAGCTAGCCACCAGAGACAAATGAAGTGATTCTCCCGTCAGTCTAACAAGCACAACTTCCTCTTTTTTAGTGTAGTCGACAATTAATCGAACATTGGGAAGAGTTGCAGAGTTCGCAGTGTCTGGCGTACAAGCTTGTGATAAAAAGATATCATGAGGAACAGCAGGTGCCATGTATACACCCTTGAGATCAAGCTCAGCTTTGCGCGATTCAATCATAATCTCCAAGGTTTCGTAACCAAACAGCATGCCGGGGAAATGGGTTCCGTAGTAGTTACCTTGACCAAAAAGTGCAGGAGGCACACGTAAAAGATTTCGGCCGTCGTCCTTGCTATCAAACATCCATGCAACGACCAAATCCTTAAAAGACATCTTAGCAGTGAACTGGTTGGTCAGCTTGTCAATGGATTCGAGATTTACATCACGACTCGTCGGGCTCTCCGCCGCATGTGACTTTAATATCTCAAATCGAGAAAGCTCATCTGACAAAGATACTGCAACTTCGAAAAGCATCTGAACTATTACAGGGCTTATGAGGATGCGTGCAACATCGCTTGACAAAGTGACTCGGTTGGCTGGCTTCAGAGATTGCTCAAACAGAGCAGATATTTGCATCTTCAACACAGTAAAGTGCTGCTCACTAACGTGACGATTGGAACGAGCAACTTCCAGCATGAGGCTATCGACGGACACACCAGCAACCATGCGAGTCTTGCTGACCGTACCATCTTCGTAACGCAAAAACTGCCCCATTCTGAGAATAAGGCCCTCAGTCTGGAAAATAGGTATGATGCCATACATAGGCACGACTATGGAAGAACCTCCGATACTGAGATTAGCCTTTATCAAAGGAATAGAAGGGTTTGATGCTTGTCCTTCTTTAGGTGCCGACGGCCCAGTATCCTTAATCTTCAAGATCTTCGAATTGACGATGCCCTGTATCTCGTAAATGCGGTTCATAAGATCCTCAATATCGCGTTCTGCTTGCTTCTGTTTAGTTACAGTAAGCAATTCTGAAACTGTTCCAATGTTTATGCGTACAGATTCCATGGATGCCATAAAATCGAGGGTTCGATCACTTAGCTCATGACTTTCGAGCTTGCTCAAGCCATACAAATTAGAGCTCTCCACACTTGCTGCCACAAACGGGGGCTTCGATTCTCCAGTGCGCATTAGCACTTCAAACTTCTGCTTTGACAGCGTAAATGACGCAGATTGAGTCTTGGGACTAGCATAATGAAGCTTTACTTCAGCCCCCTGTGCCTCATAAACTGATGAGACGGAAGGAAGCATAGCAAGATGCAAGACAATCTCATCAGCACGTATATGTCCGTACACAGGGAACTGTGCAACGAGATCAGGAGCCTCAGACTGCTTAGCATTAGTAACTGGTGCAGAGGTGACTCCCACGGTGTCTTCTGGCAGTCGGTCGCCGCGTGAGTTGAGCTTTGAAACGAATCTCTCAACAAGTGGTAAGTCCACCTCGATCATGCGCTGAACGAGGTTGGCAATATGAATGACATCAGAGAGCAAATCAATGCGAATCTTTTTTGGGTGCGCCGTAATGAACTTTGCAGATTCAAATATTGGTCCGTAGGAATTCAATCCTAAAACAGGACTTTCAGAAGAGACTTCAAACAGCTTCCCAAACTTGTCACCATCCTCATTACAGCTCAACAAGAATTTGATCGAATCTGATGCTATCGAAGCACTGGCATTCGCATTTGACTTATTAGAACCATCCAACTGCTGGAAAGCACAAACGAGTTTCAGACTAGACACGTCAATCTGAGCTTCCAATGAGGGAATAGCAGCATAGGACAGCATGTGTTCGACCATGAGAATAATGCGAAAGTTGAGGGAGATATGAGATACAGTCTGGATAGCCTCCACTTCCTCTTCCAACCTATCTTTCACGTCAATAACAGTAGATGCCACTTCTCCTTGGTCCAAAACGTCGTAGACGGTACTAAAAATGTCGAGAAGTTGATGACTGTAACGGCTTCTAATACTTTGGCAGCCAACACTGATATCAACGGACAGAATACGGTTTTCTGGTGGTTTCTCAGTTGGGCTTATAGAGAGGTCAGCCGACGAAGTATTAGAAATCCTGCTACTCCAGTCAAACAGCACCTTCAGATAATCGAAACATAGATAGTCTTCTGAATCAGCATACTGGAGACGCAACGCAATACTCTCAATATCCAGAGATGTCGAGGTTGTCAGAGAGATTAAACGCTCTCGAAGACTTCGTTCAGTAAACACGTAGCCAAACACGTAACTGTTAGAAATGTTCGTAAACTCCCAGTTTCTCCAGCGGTTGAAGATTGATACAGTTCGCTGTTGAGCATCCGACGGAATCTTGTAAGTATTGCTTACAAGCTCTTTGGTATGATCAACACGCCATTGAGGCGGCACACTGCGAAGAATATGCCTTAGACGCATGATAATCTTCCAGCTCACACTAGCACGAATATGCTCCGATGACTGGATGACGTAGGCACGTCGAGTCAAAACCGGAGGATCTTGCTTGACTCTGTACTGCTCCCCTGCCAAAGCAAGCTGGTACAACACGTAAGCAGCCCTGGAATGGTATGATCGTCGAGGTCGGTCTTGACTGGATGCGGTTATTCTCTTCAAGTCACTGATATTGGAATCCAAAAATTCCGTCACCCAGCGTGTATGATCACTGCTAACAAAGGAGTCGACAGTCTTGATACGTATGGAGCCCATGCTCTGAGCTTCTTCTTGCCACCAGAACTCAGTGTGGTCAATACTAAGAGCCATAGGGCTGTAGCCATCGAGATGGTTTAGATGATCATACAGATCTTCAGTAGGAGATATGGGAGATTCACCTTCTTGCGAATCCCGTCTGCCTCTCCTCACTCCTATCGACGCACTGGCGAGAGTAAGGTAGACTGTACGATGAACTGGAATCTCTTCAGCTTGTAGAACCTGATCCATCTCGAGGCGCTTCTCGCTCAATCTGACCATGAAATTAAGGCGGCTGAAGTCAAGGTATATATGAGTATTTCCCCTTTCGACAGCCCTTAGCTCACCACCAACACTATCGGACGACTGATTGCCGTATTTCAATGACAGAGTCGGAATAATAATGCGAACATTCATGATTTGTGGTCTAGTCATCCATTCGTGCCGGATGCGCAACTTACTGACGAAATCAATCTGCAAGGCATCCATCGTTTGATCAAGGTCGTCATTTCCCATGGATTCAATGATATCGTTGATAGCACTGAGTGCTAAGGGACTGACTTCCCCTTCCACGGCACCAAACTCGACAATAAGTCCCAGGTACTCAACAGTAGGGTCCAATTCACGACTGGGCCCCTTGACATCACCTTCAGAGTAATGGACGGTGGGGTGAAGGTCGAAAACGTTCGAATCATGCCCACTGCCCTCATTTCCCAGCGATTGCCACTCAAAGGGTGGAAGAAACTCAGATGTCATATTCACTGGAACAGTATCATCGGAGACAAGAGAAGCACTGGCCATTTTACGCAGTGAGGCCTTTGCGTGCTTGCTAAACCTCGATCCACCGCGACTAATACTCCAGTCATCGCTAAACGAAGATAACGATGACGCTGCAGATGTGCCAAACTGACTATCAGTAGAGCCTGCTGATGAACTGTTTCCAGACAAGTCGCCCCGACTGGTTACTGGCAGCTCTTTCATATTTGGATCTAGTAACCGCAAACTTTCACGAGTAAGAGGTGGAGGAACCGTGGAGAGCGGGATACTAGACATGGGTCCGTGACGTCGTCCATTGACATAATCAGGTGATGTCCGATGTTCACTGTCGAGCAGAAAGGGACATCGATGGAAAGGTGCATCATGAAGCGCAATATGATCTTGTTGCTTTTGGCGACAAACATCCATGTCCCGCTTCTGCTCAAAGTTGTTCAAGATGACCGAAGTATGGAAAGCAGCCTTAACAAAATTCTTTCCATCAGACCCCTTCGATTTAGAGAGAATTGCCACACGAATCGATGGGATCTCGGCTGTGACTCTTGCAGAATAACGAAGATTAGCAAGATCACCAAAGCCAAAATCAATACGTTCTGTGGCAACTTCGAGAATCGAGTCATCTGTATAAAACTGCGCTTTGATCGAATTGATTTTAGCGCTGACATAAGTGACATCGTGAAGCTCAGGCTCGGGCAACAACAGCTTATTTTCGGCATCCTGGTAAGAATAAACAAGAGTTCGGCCAATCTTACCATATGCTTCTGCTATTTGAAGAGGCCCATGGGCAATAATGTCCCCGATGTCGAAATCCCACTTGCAGAAATACGTTGGCTCAGTAGGAGGCAAGCCAAACATACGGTGACCGTGTATCGTCACGCCATCAATGAAGATAATACTTTCCTGATCATCGACTCGTGTATCATGAGCTAACTCGAGAACCTTCTCGTCTTCCATGTGCAAGTTGTAGTATCCTTTCATTGGCGTGATGTTCACCTGGAGGTCCATATAGAAGTTGGTGAAACGACAGTCCATGTCAAACGAAGAAAACTCAAAGTTAAAGTTGGTATCGGCTCCATAAATCATAAGAGGGACAACGATCGACGTCTTCTCTACATATGCATGGATTAGCACATCAAGGTCATTATCAAGCTGAGTTAGATTGGTGGGTCATTTCGCAGGGAACATACGCGAGAATGGCTGAATTCTGGGGCAGCGGCATCGTTCGGGTTGGCCGTGTACTCTTCCAGAGTTCTAAACTTTGCATCATCTCCAAAGTAGTTTTCCCGAACCTTGATAATATAGTTGAGAGCAAATCCGTAGGTAACAAACGTAGTGTCGCTACCATGAATAACCATTTCCAAGGTATCGGTGTACATATCGGAGACGCCACTGAAGTACGTGTACACGCCATCGAGCTTGAAATCGTAAGCACGGCCCAAACCTTTATGTTCGACGAAATTATAAATGGTGTGCCATTCCGGAGCATCTAGGATCAAGTCAAAGCGAGGAGTCTGCGTTAGATTGTTGATACCAGTCAAGATAAGTCTTACTTCAATAGAAAAATCCAGACGATTCTTGATAGCCTTCACCTGTTCCATAGGAATGTCGACATGGATTGTCAGGTCCTGTCCTTGGAAGGACAAAAATGTGTTATCCGAGAAATCAGAAGGGTTATTGATAATATTTTTGTCGTTCACGTTCAGGAAAATGCCGTAATCACGGACTACCCAATCCAGCTTGTAGAGTGTTGGAACAAACTGGTTATATGGCACAGGAGGTCCAGAGGAAAAGTCACCAATCAGGTCAATCAGAAGAGTGACATGCTCACGGAGAAAAAAAGTCTTGAGATTCTTTGAAGTCATAAGAAAACTCCAAGTCTGCAATCCGTTCCACTTGTGAGGGATGTCCATAGTTCCATTAACGGCATGATTATCTGCTCGAAGTACTAGACCGTGGTTGACGCTTGTCCGCACTTCCAGGTCGCACAAGTCCAGACGAATTTCATTTTTCCAACCCGCAGAGTCGGCGACCATCGGTAGCTTGTACAGGATAGTCGAGTCCCGGCGTGCCTTCAGCTCGATCCATCCAAATGGTCGTGAAAGTTGCAGGCCGTTGGGATTATTGCGGAGGCTAGCCAGGAATGCTGAAGTCTTTGATTGTTCGCGAAATGGAACACGGATAATAACGTCGGTATCGAATTCCATAAGAAGCGAAAAGTGGCTGTATTCGCGGGGGTCCCCTGCACGAGGGAGAGGCGTTGGAGAAGTGTCAAAGAATGATCGTGGGAAGATCATTTGCTGTATGCTGACGCGTTGCTTATCAGCCCAAGGACCGTAGTGAATTGTTGCTTCATGAAACATAAAATGTACTCCCCATTGAGGAGGCGGTAGGCTCGTACCAGTAGCATTGGCTACTTTGCCAGGAATATCGTAGAAGTATGTTATGTTTGCTTCGGAAGCATCGAGAATTGTTGAATACTTGGCATACTCATCAACAATCTGATCTTTGGGAACGTCAAATGAGTCTCTGTCATTTTCATGGTCGTTATCATGATGCAGACTATACCGGGGAAGTCCACGCCAGTTAGAGGGAGACAATTCCGGATCGCCGTTAGTAGGCGAAGCAGATTCTGGCGGTGACGGTGACGACTTCTTCTTCTTCGACGTGGTCTGGTGCACCGTCGACTGCGGATGCAAGCTGTCATCTGGGAAATCGGCTGCTAGCGAGGCGTCGAAGTTGTGAAGTTGCAGAGTTCGGACTAGGAACTTTCTCGCAGAACTAACGACGGTTCGAGCCACAGAGACGGGCGTCAGCGGCGAGAAGCCCTTGGACTCGGGGCTGTGGTAACCGATGTTCGCGCGCATCTCAAAGATGGGGTTTATAAGGCGCATCTTGTAGACAATCTTGTAAAGATCAGCGGAACAAGCGGGCTGTTCCATATCCATGTTCAAGACGCCCGATACAAAGTGTAGGACAGTCAGACACGGAGTGAGTCTGTTTCCCATCACCAACGCGCCCCTCGTACAGTGCAGTTCCACAGGTAAGAACTTGAGTAGATGCGGACCCATGGAGTTGTCTAGTTGGTCAGCATCTTGTGAAGAGTGCACCGACCCCTTTCCGTTACTTCCTACGTTTGTTGACGAGGATGAGGGCCGGAGGTGGGCAGTAGCTGGCGTGCCCTGAGACGTGTTGCTTGTCGTAACGGGGCCCAATGGTGGTGTTGGTATTGATTTCGAGCTCTTGGACGACTCAGGAGCCGGTGGGCTGACGTCCTTTTCGGGTTTCTCCATTGTAGCTGTTGTTTCGGCCTTGCCAGTGGTCGCCTTGGTGAAGGCACTCATCAGGTCATCGTACGAGGCGGTTCTGTTGAACACAAACCACTCGAGACCCGTAACATTTACCATCAATTTGGCGGCAGTTGACTCGGCGGTGAGGTTCGGAGAATCGGGTGCCAGGAACTTTGACAGGCGCGGCCGAAGGAGCCAGTACCGCCAAGTAATATGGCCTTGGAAAGCGCAAATAGCCTCGTTAGATCCTACATATGACAGATTCTTGAAGAAGAGACGACCAGCAAGGAGCGATAACTGCAAGGACTGGACTTCCAGCTGGACACGGTACCTTCTCCACAGCCACCATTTGACAGCCACCGACACGATCCATCCTACTAAGCGGTTGAAGTACAGAACCATGAACACGGTCAGCGCGAGTGCCATGATAAAGTCCACCATGAACACCCAGCTGAACACATGGTTGTTCACAATGGACACAGCACTGAACTCGCTGGCTAGACCCGACATGGCGGGAGGAGATGGGGAGATGCCAGGAAACCTGGGGTACGAACTCGTGAAGTAGCCGGAGCGCATATGCCGTAAGGGGGTAGGGGACATACGACGACAAAAATGATGGAGGGACAACGCTATCTAGATTGGACCATACTAATAACAAGATATACAGAGGACAAACACATTCTAAGAAGCATAGACACTCAAGGGTCAATAAACTAAAAACCAAACAACTCTGCACAATATTCGTAGCTGTACTGCAGAAACCAGTCTGCGGGTACGTCATAGCCTCGTTTCCTCATAGCTTCACAAGCTTTCTTCTTCATCATCAAACCGTTTCCTCGGGTCCAACACTACGATCCCGCGACTGGGGCCGGATCTTGTGGTACCACCGCGATGGGCTCTGAGATCTGCCGGGGTTCGAGGTCGTTGGCGACAGTGCCTCGGGAGATAGAGCAGACTCATCTGGAGAATCCTGTGGGTTCAACATTAGAATCGACCGGCGCCATTTCGACACACTGCGACGAGATCGCTCGGCACGTTCGGCAGCATCTGAGCCACCAGAAGTACTGCGGTCGACACGAAGGGCCGCTTCCGAGTCTTCATCAGATTCGTCAGATGCCCGGCTCGCGTTCCCGCTCGTGTTTCCCACACCAGCAGATCCACTAGCTGTTCGGCCAACGATTTGAGCCATCGAGTTGTAGCCTGCAGATGCGTCTGCATTTGACAAAAGCGTCATGGCCTGGTCAATAGACTGCGATGACTCCGTTGCACCCAGCGAAACTCCGCCAACCAGCGGCGAGAGTCCTGACGAATGGTCGGGCGATACCGCGCTCGACGAGCCACCCGAATTGGAACGTGCACCTCGCGGGCCCAGTGGTGACGATTCGCGCTTTGCAGGCGACTTGGATCGGCGTGAAAAGAGAGCAGATAGACCTCGTCGCGACTCGCTGCTGGGCAGACCAACTTCTGGAGCCGAGCTCGCCAGAGGTGACACATCCTGCTCTCTGTCGACAGCTTCAGGAGTGCGTAGCGGCGACGAAGGAGACCAGCTGGGTGCAATACCTTGACCAGCATTATTGGATGATGTCGACGAAATAGATACCGATCGCGGTTGTGACGGTTGGCGGGAGATGGACACAGTGCGCTTCAGTGACGACAAGAAGCCAGAGCCAGTGTCCGAGGCATTGGAAAGAGCGCGAGCAGTTCGTTCACCATTTGACAATGACGTTGCCGACTCTGATCGCTGTCGAGGAACAGCCAAAGGCGGGTATTCTTGACCGACAGGAATCCGTGGCGGCGGGGTCTGGCCATTGACATGGATGGATGGAGGCGTAGCTCGTCCAAGAGGCGGCGCGTTCACGCTGCTCATACTTTTGGAGTGACGACGGCCATGTGTCTGAGAAGATTGCTGTGTGTAAGGAGTAGGCGAGTCGGTAGCCGTTGCTGCCGTGCCCAGAGGGTCTAGTTTTCCCTCCTGATGAAGGCGGATAGCTTCGGATTCAACGTGGGACAGAAACTTGTTGCTGTGTTGAATGAGAAACTCGACGGCCGAGCGAGACAGATGGTATTCTTCGGGAGACATATCATGATTTGGGTGGGAAAGAATGCTTGGCTGGAAAATGGCAGCGAGGTTGGCCGCAGGCATCAGGTTCTGCGACGAACGGGCAGCAAAAATGGACAAGAGGTCAAGAATATACATCAACAGTTGGCGGTTAAGAGGAGGCAGCACAGCAATGAGGTGCTGGTAACGCTCGACGGCGGCATTGATGTCGTTGAAAAGCGGACCCGGCGGCACTGCTTTTGAAGGCGACGGAGAGGTTGCAGCGGCAGCAGCAGCCGTAGTATCTGCTGCCTTGTCAATGGCAATAGGAGCTGATATGGGTGCTGTATCAGTAGGGCCAATGTCGTCAGACGAGTTAACAGTTGCCGACGAGGTGCCATTATGATGTGTTGGTGAGAAGCCGGAGCTTGGCAATTTGAGCTCGCGGTCCTTGGCGTCAACAGGCGGTGACAATGGAGACTGCACAGCAATACGAGGCGACAGGCCAGCAGCGCTCGAAGACAGAGTCGCCGAGGTGGCTGCGCTCTGGGCGTCAAGGTATTCGACGATACTAGAGTATTCGCGCAGTGGGTCACGGAATTGCTCGTAGAACTGAAGGGGGATGATGGGTTCCGGTAGGTTATTCAGATAGCGGCGCAGCACATTGGCAGCATCGTGGACGTTGAAACCGGTCCAGTCGAGACCCTTGCCAAACTTGGGCGGCGTGTCAAACAGCGTTTGCAGCTCCTTGATACGGCGAGCCGAACCCGACAGACGGAAGATACCTTCGACTTCGCGGGCATTTTTCTTCAGATATACACCGCATTTTGCCACGACTACGGGGATATAGCCATATACAAACTGCTCGCCAGTTTTGGGGTCGGCCAGTGAGATAGAGGCCTTGGCATACTGCACCGACCGGTCGAGGGCCACACCGAAGATAGCCGACTGTGGGTACTGAGAGGTGGTGGTGGCAGCGCCAGCAGCAGTAGCAGCAGCGTCAGCGTCATCGCGCCGGGGCAAGCCTGCACCGTTGATTGCGTTCATTGAATGTGACATGTGCGGAAGATGGGGTCGCGGCAGATGCAAGCCATGATGGCCGTTGGTTGACGACATGTCATGGTCGGCAGTAGCGGGCGACAGGGACCGGTCGAGGTCAGCATGAGGCTTCTGTTTGAACTGTTTCCACCATGATGCCAGCGAGGTCTTAGTGTTTGGCGACCCGGGCCCTGACTCGGGGCCACGGGGCTTGAGCGATGCCATTATGGTAACAGGTTCGGAAGAGCCCTAGGAGGCGCGAGAGGGCTCGAGGTTTGTGAAAATAGACGGGTCTATAAGTGGTGGGGGAAAGAGGAGATGATATCAAATGGCCAAATCGGCGGGGACCACTGAAACAGAGGGGCCACAGTAGGAAGACAAGTCGAGTACAGTGGATCGGAGTCGAGGATTATCAGTCACAAGAAGTGGCAGTTGAGACGGCGATACAACAAGAGGATTGTAACGGGGCTACAAGATAGAGTGACACAAGATAAAAAAACCAGTCACACGGAAAGTCAAATACGCAGCGAGTCACAGATACGAGTCATGAGAACAGGACAATTGCGCGGGGAATGGCAGCCTAGCAATGGCAAACAAAACGGCCAGGAGCAAAATGAGCGGCGATGCGATATTCGGCAATATGGGGGAGGGTAGAATAAATGCTTCTGGCGGGGTGGGTACGGGCACAAGGCAGCCCAACGTCGGTCTGTCAATCAAATGTACGTCTTGTGGGGAGCAACCACAAGCAATCCAGAGACGAGAAAGCCACCTGGATATCTGTGTGAAAAAAAACAGTATAACCAGAATATTGGCACGGCAACTCACTCATATACTGACAAGGGGGTTGTGGCCACCCCTCCGCCTCTAAAAGGGGGCGCCCCCCTTCCCCCCACCCCGAATTAGGCGAGCCCCTACCTTGGTTCTACTCTACTGATCGCCAGCCTCTTCGCCAAGTCGGGCCACACGCTAATAATAGCACCGGCGCCTAGAAGTTGGGCTCTCCTTGGTACTGAAGCATTGCCAATCGCCATTTATAGCACCGCCTTTGATTGCGCGGTGCTTGGCCGGCGCAACTTTATTGGTTGTACATGGCTACTCTATCTTGCTGGCGTCCATCACTCACTCGCCTGCCTCTAGCCTCATCGCATTCCAACGGTCACGCAAAGATCTTCACCAGGCAGGTTAAGATTCTAAATGGGAAACTCCAAGCACGGAAACTGTAATGCCATGCACCAACGGTCGCCGGTTTGGTTCTACTGTGCTGTAGGCCAATCACGGTCAACCTAATGGCGTTCGACACCTTCATAAGGAGTAACCTGCAATAAAAGGCTTATCACATGATTCGTGGGCTTATAGTGGGGTTAATTCAGTGGGCTTAGTGGGGTGTCCTGTGTCGCCATGTCACAGTAGAAGTTAATTATTCCTCCACATTACCGGATATTGGTAGAGCATATCAACCAGGGGCACACTACTAGTATATACCATTGGTTCGCGTAGATATATTCATATAAATTGCCCTGTATTGACGCTGTTTATTGTTATATTGGCGTACATTGAACCCTGGTATTATGCTAATATGAACATACTCGGATAGTCATACACTCGTATAGTACTGACTGCTGTTCTACTTTGTGCTAATATGAGTCTTGAATAAATATAGGGCCATCATTTACACTCATCAAATGGCTCTACTTGTTTAGTTAACGAGCTTGAGATAGCGTTAACAGATGTCATAATTTACCTTTGTGTTAACGGTCTGTGGGGTATCGTTCCCGGACATCCTGCCAGTGGATATCGTGCCCTTGGACATTGCTGGAAATTCTACCAATTACCAACCGGTGTACATCTACACCTCCCAATCCCTCTATCTTCTTAACAAACAAAATTTATAGCGTGCATTAACAACAGAAGGCAGTCTCTCATCAACCAAGCTGCACATAGTTTCCAGGAAATACACCCTGCTGCCCGTTGACCCTACCAGTCCACCATCCATTTGCATCAGCAGTACGCTGAACAATCTCAATGCGGTCTCCAGCCTTCAACGTCAGATCTCCGTCGTTCTGAGCAGCATAGTCATAGAGGGCAGTACAGTACTCGACTCCAGGAGCCGGGGATGCGGGCGCCGGAGATCCATATGCAGGCTGAGCAGCGGGTGCACCATACGCGGGTTGAGCAGCAGGCGCGCCATACGCAGGCTGAGCAGCAGCAGGTGCACCATACGCGGGCTGGGCAGCACCATAACCAGCTGCTGCAGGCTGCTGACCATAAGCCGGCTGAGCTTGCCCATAAGCAGGCTGCGCTCCATAAGCGGGCTGCGCTCCATAAGCACCAGCAGCAGGCTGCTCTCCAAAACCCTGGTAGGGTGGAGGAGCTGCTGATTCGGTGGTCGGAGAGTACCCACCTGGTGAGCCCTCGGCATCCTTACCAAAGCGCTTTCGCGTCAACTCGAGCTTCGACTTGGCATGACCAATGCGGAAATGCGTAATACCAATAGCCTCGGCCTGCTCCTGAATGTTGCCACGCTTCGTCTCAAACGCCTGTTGAATGTCAGTCGCAAGGTCAAAGTATGGGATCTTCATCTCCTCCATACGAGTGTATAGAGTGTAGAAGATGTTGAGCTGCATGTAGTAAAAAGTCTGGAACAGGGGACGAATGAACTCGGCTTCGAGAGCAAATAGCTTCGGAAGCTCGTCTTTAAGCAGGTCATTGAAGTAGTCGTACTCTTGCTTGGCAATCTCGACATTGTTCTCAGCAGTGTACATGTTCTTCTCGTCCTTGAGCGACCGATCTTTCTTGCCCTGTAGCTTGTTGAGCGATGTGCTGTGTCGGTCGAGGTCCAGCTGCTTGTGGTCACGCTTGGTAGCCATTTTGCGGATCGCCTTGATGATGTTGAGCAGCTCGTCGGCTGGGGCCACAATTCGAGTCTCGATCATGTCGAGCTCAGGCTTGAGTGTAGCCTGTAGCTCAAACACCACTTCTCGGTACTGCTCACATGCCTGGATACCTTCCGGATTTCCCTCTGGCTTGAGCGAACTCGCGTCGGACATACGCCCCGAGATGGGCTTGTAGATCTCCTCGACGGCCTTGGAGAACTCAATCTGATGGTTGAGCATTCCGTTTACAGCTGCAGAATACTTTGTTGACTCGCTGTGCAGCTTCTTTGTCTCAGTCTCGAGCTCCTTGAATCGTCTTTCGGCATCAATATACACGGCATCTTTGGTCACGGTTCCCTATGAGTTAGTGTTGCTATCGATAAGCTCGTTAGTTGCTTCACCTACCATATTGAACTTCTGTTTGAAGCTCTGGGGCGCCTGAGTTAGTGATTTTCTAAGATGAGTTGTGGTATATCCACACCCGCGCTTGTTCCATGATGGTCCGAGACAGGAGCGCGAGTGGCAATTCGCGCACGATAGTCGCGGAGACCGGCTGATCCGGCACACGTCAATTGACACTCGTACAAGATGAAAAGGGGACATGGCCAGTCCCCTGAATCAAGGACATGGCATCAATTCTGCCTTCTACAACCATATCGCTACACACTTCGCAATTGCCCGATTTCCACCTGCTTCGCCGACCATTCAATCCAACAATGCCATTGTCGCACTTACCCGCACCACGCCCTTTGTAAATCCCTTCCAACTCATTACTAATACGCGTCAAATACAATAATTCCAACAACAAACTCTTGTCGACAAGGCCGGAACCAGGCGACTTGGCCAACTGCGAGACGTCGGGGAAAGCTTGATATAGGATGAGAGGTACAAACCAAAGTTCCCCACTAAATGGGTGTTACCCGGGCGTCGTGTTCATGTGGTCGCCAAGCCAGGCTGTACGGGGCGGCGGGGCTGAGCAGGGCATCATTAAGATTCAATGACGAGGAGACAGCACAGATACACCACAAACACTCACGGGTAGAAGACGATTATGAGAGGTCATTTGTGTGAAGGGGTTGCCGAAACGAAAGAACTGGCGGGGCAGTTCCGGGGGCAGATCCGGGGCATCGCGCGGCTGAGCCGTTAAGAGCATTGTATGGGCTAAGTGCATCCCGGCTAGCTTACTTCCCGGCTAGTGTAATTCCCGGCTAGTAAGCCTCTATTCTGGCATACTCGGGGCTACAGAGCGCTTTTCAGGCATGAAAATTTTCAAGAAATCTTCATGGGTTCTTGATCCATCTGAATTGATGTCATAATCCATTTTATATTGTTTATAAACAGATGGCTGCTCCCTTAGGCTCGTATGCCTTGAGCCGGCGATAAGTACCCTGCGGTGATACGACCAATCGGGACGGCGGCCCATACCCGCATAGGAGACAATAGCATGGAGCTTACAAGCCATTGGCCCCGAATGTGGAGTATTAAGAGCCGGCAAATTTCATCAAAAGGTTGTACCTTTGACGATTATTACTTATTCTCTTACTCTGCCTGTTTTTCTGTGGCTTATCTACCCCCCACGTTGTTATCCCGTACAGATAACTTGCATCATCCGATGCGTCGGAGTGCGATAGAGTGCCGCGCATATATATATCTTAGCTCGCCCTCCCTACCTCTTTACTTAACAATTTATCATGGAAAAAGAATACGACGTTGAAGCGGCACCATTGGTGCAGGCTCCGACTCCTGCTCCTGCTCCGCGCCGAGCGAATTGGTTCAAGAAAGTGGCTACGGGCCTCACTGTCGCTGCTATCTTTGTCGTCTTAAACCCTACGACTCTCCTTGATGCAGGTGTCGGCCATGGTCACTGGCATCCCGGCCGCCACGGAAGGTTCCCAGGTCATGGTGGAAAGGCAGAGCCACAATGCGCTATTGTCGACAAGATTGCGCCATCCGACTCGTTTGCCAATGCTTCGCAGTTCTACACTGAGGACTACAAGAAACGCTCTGTCGACCTCTGGGCTGGTGCCGTGCGCATCCCCAGCATGAGTTTCGATGATCTCGGCGAAGTCGGCGAGGATTCTCGTTTCGATGTTTTCGAAGATCTTCATGAGTACCTTCGAACCAGTTTCCCCCTCGCCTTTGACAAGGCCGAGGTCGAGTACGTCAATACTTATGGTCTTCTTCTCACATTCAAGGGTAGTGACGAGTCGCTAAAGCCAAGCGTTCTCATGGCTCATCAGGATGTTGTTCCCGTGCCCGAGGATACTATTCCCCGCTGGACTTACCCACCGTTCTCTGGCCATTTTGACGGGGAATGGCTGTGGGGTCGTGGTTCAGGAGACTGCAAGAATGGCCTCGTTGGTATCTTTGAAGCTGTCACGGCTCTCCTCGATCAGGGCTTCGAGCCCCGTCGAACCCTCATTCTTTCTTTCGGTTTTGACGAGGAAGTGAGTGGTCATCGTGGTGCTGGAAACCTGGCTAAGCACCTCGAGGAAAAGTATGGCAAGGACTCGATTCTTACCATTGTTGACGAGGGCGGCAGTGGAGTTCAAAAGCTGTTTGGACAGTGGTTTGGATTCCCTGGAACCGGTGAGAAGGGCTACATTGACTTTGATATCACGGTGCAGATGCCTGGTGGTCATTCGTCCAGTCCCCCTGACCACACTGCTATTGGAGTGCTTGCTGAGCTTATTAAGACCATTGAAGCAACACCTTATGCTGCTGACATTACTAGTGAGAATCCCTACTATCACCAGCTCCAGTGCATGGCTGAGCATGGACCCGAGATGGATCATAGATTCAAGAAGGAAATCCAGAACATCGATACCTGTCCTCTGGCCAAGAAGAGCGTTCTTCACCGGGTTAATTCAGACATGTTCACTCGATACCTAGTCCGTACAAGCCAGGCCGTCGACATTATCCACGGTGGAGTCAAGATCAATGCCCTTCCTGAACTTGTTAAGGTGCAGGTAAATCAGCGTGTTGCTATCGAGTCTAGTCTTGACTTTGTGCGAGCCAAGATCCTTGCCAACGTCAAGGCTGTCGCTGCAGCCTACGACATGGGCGTCGACGCATTCGGTGAAACTGTCATTGTCGGTTCCGATGATAATTCGAAGGGCTCCTTCTCGATTGTATCTGAAGGCGACCTTGTCCCTGCTCCTCGTACTTCGCATGTCGATAACCCCATCTGGGACATTGTTGGAGGTACACTCCGTAAAACTTTCGAAGACTACGATACCACCCCCGATGGAGCTAACGGCGAGAGCATCGTCGTTGCGCCTAGCATTATGACCGGTAACACTGACACTCGCTACTACTGGAGCCTGTCCTCTAACATCTTCCGTTTCTCGCCGATGCTTGGACAGCAGTCGCGCAACATCCACACTGTCGATGAGCACACTCACGTCAACGCGCATCTGGCAGGAGTCACCTTCTACTACGACTTCATTCGTAACCTGGACATTTATGAGGGCAATTAGATATGACATCACTAGGTAAAAATCCTCTACACTCTAATCATTACATGATCTAGTTACATGAGATAGTCGACTTGGACTGATTTATCGTTACAAGTTAGCACCACTCGCCTTCACGTAGCGGCCTGGGAGATCATATTTGACGCAGCTTTGAAGTTCTCCATGAAGTACTGAACGTAGCTCTCCGAGTAGAACGAATGTCTTGCTCCGTGGGACGAACACAGGTTGTGTGCCAACTCGTGAGCTACTATAGGGTACCAGTAGTTGAGCGACTCAACCGGATCCCATGGGCCTCTCAGTGTCCGCGTCCGACCCTTGAATGTTGCGTAGAAGAACTTCAAGTTGAAAAACAAGCTTCCGCGAAAATTGAAAGCTATGGTTTTGGATGTGTCGTTCACATAGATATGGAAAGTATTCCAGTCGCATCCGTAAATCTGTGTTAGCAAATCCCAGGTTATTGTTAAATCTTGCTTACCTTCGCACATGCCATCAGAATACTGCGGAACCGCTTTATCTCAAACAATTGGTCTTCAGTGAATCCCCGTTCTGTCGATTTGACATAGCATCGGGGACCGTTCGGCATCTCCATAACCAACTTAAGATCTTGAATCTCTTCGTCGTTACAGCCACCGGTTTCAGCTGGCGGAGGGATGTCAATATGTCTGCTAGAGAGAAGGTTACCTCCGGCAAAAGGCCTGGTACCCTTGATGCCGCTCTGAAGCAGCTGTGACGGTTCTCCGGACGGAGGTGCTGGACCATGACTTCCAGGCTGTCTAGTAATACCATGACCTGAGGGTGCAGGCAAGGGCGAAGGTTGACGACCATTCACAGTACCATTGCCTTGTGTCTGTAGCTTATGAAGGCCAGTCCGAATGGAACCAAATATTCCTCGACCACCCACGACAGGGGGAGGCAAGCCCACATGCTGCGGCGAAGGAGCTGGTGGGGCAGGTGGCTGAACAGTAGTCGCCTTCTCGGGTACAACTTCTTTGGTATCCTGTGCATGGCGCACTCGACTGGCTTCCTTACTAGGTTTCTCGTATATCTCATTGACAGTTCCTGACACTGCTTCATCCTTTTCTTTAAGCAGCTTCTTACGGGCTTGTTCCTTTTCATGCTCTCTCTGAATGGCTTCGGCCTTATCCTGGATGCGCCGTTGCTTCAGAAGACGTTCAACATTATAGCCTTTACGCTGTAGTGACTCGAGACTGGACCGCAGATGCATTTCAAGGATGATAACAGAGTCTGGTGTGGGCTTTTGCAGCATTTCTCGTATAAGAGCTTGAGCCACGTCAAACCAATCAAATCCCTCAAGGCAAATATCCAACACAAGGTTGCTTCCAGGATGAAAGTACGCTGAAACTCGCTCCTTGACAACAGGGACTCCAGATGCAGAAGCCAGAGTCACTCTTCGGCTCAACTGAATTGCTGTCACTGCTTGTACCTTTATACGCTCGACGTCAGACAGCTTCATTTTGCGAGGGTGATTAGTGGATTCGAAGTAGAGCTTTACTCTTTCGACAATTGTTTTCCGTACTCTTTCAACCTCTGCTTCTACCTGTGGTGTCACTTCAATGGGACGGCCCATGTTCAGGCTAAGCTCAATCACGCTAGACAGCCTTGGAGATCCAAGCGCTAAGTACAATTTCTCAACGCGATCATCCTGGGGTGCCGTCTTCAAGTACTTTTTGAACAGATTAAACAATACAACATTGTCAACAATGCAAATGTTCGACGCAACGTCCAAAGATGGAACTTCTATGATTTCACCATCCTCGCCTGTCTTATTGCGGTGTGATAATCCGACGAGGAATGGTGCTTTCTTCATTTTCTCGAAAACAGCGTTGCCCCGAGTATTGCTTCGCGAGGTCAGGGTGCCAATGTTGTCTGAGAAATTTGCGAGAAAGCTCTCGTACTCTGTAGTGGATCCGGCCATCTGAAACATCGTTGCGGGTTGCTCAATAGCAGCTTCGGCGACCTCAACAATGCTAGGTTCGTATCTGACGCCAACCTTGAGAAGAAATGGGACTTGCTTTGGTCCCATGCTGATGAAATCGAAAAAGTCCTGGAAGAACTGCTGTTTGCTACCATCATCTTGGAAATTCTTCATGAATACACGGGTGGGATACTGCAGTCTCACACGGGAATCATCCTTCGCGGTTTTGGAAACAGGTATAATTTGAGCATGCTGGCAATCTTCGATATTCTTTCGCGATAACTTATCAACGTGCTGAGACAAGTAGGCAAATTTCTTCTCTGCACTTTGAATTGACTTCGGGGGGTCAGACGTGAGTGAGGTAATCAGAAGGTCAGTTGACGGGGACTGAGATATCCCTAACTTCCACGCCTCCTTGGAAAGGTGCGAATCAACCACAGGATACCCAAAGATCTCAGACTCTTCATCAATAAAGCAGCTGTTGGGGGGCTGCAAGCTCTGTACACCTCGCAGATGACATGGAATGATAGGCTGCGATATCTTCGAGATAGGGCCTGTAGCATACCCGTTTTCTTTAAAGTGGGAAAGAAAGTACTCAATAGCCAATGCTTCTGGTAAAGTCGCTCCGAACGGCTCTTTCTGCGTGTTCCGCTCGTGACCAGCTTGTAAGAAAAGCTCTTGCTCAGTGGGATAGGATCGCAAGCCTATCTTTGACAAGAGATTCGCTTCCCCGCTGGTGCTTGACCAAGCAGTTCCCTTCGGCCATTCCAGCACTTTGAATCCTAACTGAGAAAGAATCTCATCTGGAGCGAAGAGCTCACTCGCTCTATACAGTACTCTCTGTTCACCAACCACTTCCGATTTGGTCCCGCATTCAAAGAAAGATCCATCTTTGAGAAGGTCCCAGTCCGAACGCTTCAACGATCGGCTATGCGAGGTGAGATATTTCACGAGATCATAAGAAGACCATTTGAGCGTAGACTGCTCAGGGTTGTGAAGCTGCTCGAACACGAATGCCAAGTCGACAGACTCGCGAAGTCCAATATCAAATAGAAAACTGTAAGGAGCTGCCAGTTTTGGAGACTTAACTGGCAAATGGGGGAACAATGGAATATCGACAAGGTATGCTTCTGCCGGATACTTCATACCAAGCTGAGTTGGGATGCAAGTTACTGATGACAGCAGAGATCGAATTTTTGTCGACTCCTCGGAACTCAAAGACGACCAGACGTGACCCACAGTCTGCAGAACGGTGATTGCAAACGCGTCATTCACAGCAATGTTGTAATCAATTGGCAACTTTGCATGCTCTGTCACCAAGTATTCCACCCACATGGGCTCCCGAAGCTGAGACCACCCCAAAGTCTCAAGATCGCTAGCCGGGATATTGCCGATATACATGAATGGCATGCATGTTGGTGGCAACGGCAAGTCCTCAGGTATAAAGAACTTGTTCTGGTAATACTTGATTCCGCCCAGCATTAACGTTGATGGTACAAATTGCTTGTCAGACTGTCGTTCCGGAGACGACACCACACTGTTATTGAGGATCTGTGCCAGTTCCCGGCGATCAAGGGAGTTCTGTTCAATATTTGAAACACACCAAGAAAGAAGAGGTTTAAGGTGTGCAGGGGGAAGTGGATGGCCTTGCAGTTCATTGATGATATCGCGTGAGGAAATCTTCTGCAATAAGCCGGTGTTGACACAGTGCTCGATAAACTTCGAGCATTTGTCTGCTACGACTTTCGGAAGGATAGGAGTCTCAGTAATGAAGGTTGCAGCTTCACCAGCAATGCGCACGTTCGTCGACGGAACAATGCCTTTCTGAGTAGGCACTGACAGCTTCTGGGAGGATTTCCAGAACCCGGCAGATATCCAATTTCCCACTCTTGCGTCAGGAGTTGCCTGGTGCGTCTCGAACTGGTTCATGGTGTAACAGGCCGACTCGAGCATCTTGGGTATATCCTTAGATAAAGACGTGTTTACAGCTGACATTTCGGACTCGTAAACTGCACGGATGAGAATTCCACCAAGATACAGCATCTGCTCGTTCCAATCCTTGACAATTCCATTCGACATATCGACAGCAGTTCGTTCCATGGTCGGAATTAACTGATTCATACACAGGTGGGCTCTAACAGACGTCGTTTGCTTTGTTGGAAAGCCAATAAATATCTTTGCATCAGCAAAATCTTCGGGGAAGATGTATTCGGACAGTGGGGGCTTTAGTTCGGATATCTCCTTTTCCTGGAGACTGTGAGCCAGCATTGATAAGACAGCTTCACGAGCAGGTGCTTTCATGACAGTGGCTTTCATAGAGGATGCATATGATGATGACACACTGACGGCCGCAAAACCGGTGACCTTTCGCAAGAAGCACACAACTTCTGTGAAGTCCAAGGGGTCTTCAGACGAAGTCATGAAGGAGGAAAATATACTGCGGCCAAAACTGAAGAGACCCGAGCCTTCAGAGCTCTTTGTCTGGGTGACATTTCGATAGCGGACTGTAACTTGGAAGGCCTCTGATTGCAGTCGTTTCAGACGCAAGATCCGTGACGGCGTAGAGCAGTCCATGTGTGAAGGAATAGAAAGGTCCGAAGAAGGGGAAGTCACCTTGTTCAACGACAGAAGCAGCACACCATCTAGTTCCAGTTTTATGCTAGACAGTGGAACAAGTGCAAACGTTTGAGTTAGGAATGCAGTAAATGTCGTCAGTTCAGGGACGATGCCCGGTTGCCGATATGGTAGATCGATGACAGTCCATTTTGAGAACTTATCCCCTGTCAGGCTGTCGTCCTTGGTATAGTTGAGTTGATCTCCGGCGTAGTAGAAGGCCATCGCCGTCTGACCCGAGTGCACGAGTGGCTCATCGGTCAATTCAAACACTGAGTAGAACCCGACACCAAAAGCACCGATTTTCGACTCGTTCGGGTTGCCCTTCGCGATTTCACGGAGGCGATCCCAGTCTTCAGGCTGAAACAGAGCTCCGTCATTCTTAACAGTGAGTCTAATGACTGGGCGACTGTGAACACTCTTGATGTGTTCTTTCGTGTCCAGAGGAGGTAACGATGCGCCCGAAGAAAACGAGATGACGACGGAGTCAGCGCGAGCATCGGCACTATTCTGGAGAAGTTCTCGGTACAGGGCGTAGTCGACGGGGTACTTGGTCAGCGTTCGAGTGATGAGACTGTGTTAAAGAGAGTTAATAAACGACCATAGCAATCCAACTCACGCGCGATGGTTCACAGCAACCGTCTGAGTGGCCCCCGGCTTGGAGTTGATATCCTTTCGAAGTCGTGAGTAGTCCATGGATCCCAGCGTAAAGTAAGTGAGAAGAGACTTTATGAGAGGGTGATTGCCACAAGTAAATGCTACAGGTATTTAAGTGAAGATTCGATAAACAAACAAAAGTTGTAGATCAGATGGGACCCTCTGAGCATAAATACAGCGAGCCTATTGAGTGGCACAGTCCCCTCGATTATAAAACCGCGCACCCCATGCAGGGTCCAGCGAGGGCGAGGGCGGCACGTTATGGGGGTGCCCTTGCCACGCGTATTCGCTTAACAGCTTCGCGCGGAAATCATAAACCTGAAGCCGAGCTCATGGCATCTTGATCTTTGATAGGGCATTGGCGGCTGTTGGGTTCAGCAAACAAATTGCTTGTTATTTCCAGTGGAAGCTTAATTGGTCATTTTCCGCTACCATTCTGCTTCACTGCAGGCCCACGTTGAGCTCTCTCCCACCGTGAATCTCTGAAATGTCATATGCACGACTTGACGGCCGAGTTTCGGGCGATTCGTTGGAACTCGCGTCTCTAGCGTCGTCCGATGAGCCTTCGCGCTCAGCATCGAGTCGTGATTTGACTCCACTCGGTTCTCCGACATTTGGCTCGCCTCCGTCTGAATACCGGCGAGATCTAAACGATGATGACATCTCGCTACGGGGCCTCAGCCATGGTCGTTCGCTCAGCATATCGACGCTTGGAGAGCATATGCTCAATCTAGCGGCATCGGGTGATGCTGTTGGCGGCTCTTCGGTGCCTCTCGAGAAACAGAAACGTCTTACATATCTCCATGGCCTAAGTCTTGTAGTAGGCCTGCAAATTGGCTCTGGTATCTTTGCGTCACCTAACCAGGTCAATGCATCCGTTTCGTCAGTTGGAACGTCGCTTCTCGTCTGGTTTGTGGCGGGCCTACTTGCATGGACTGGAGCTTCGTCATATGCCGAACTGGGCTCGGCTATTCCCCTCAATGGCTCGTCTCAGGCCTACCTCAACCAGATCTACGGCTCTCTTCCATCTTTCCTCTTTTCATGGACAGCTCTGACTGTCCTTAAACCAGGCTCTTCGGCCATTATTTCCATCATTTTCTCAGAATATCTGTGCAAAGCCATGGCCGGTGGAGGCGAAAGCGCAGTGCTCACCAACTATTGGTTCCAAAAGCTGATAGCGCTGCTAGGTCTCGGGGTTGTCGTTGCAACAAATTGCATTAGCACTAAGCTCGGTGCAAGCCTGTCCAATGCCTTTTTTGCCATCAAGATTGGCATTCTAATCACCATCACCGTCATTGGCCTTGTCTCTCTCTCCAAGTTTTCGACTGTCAGTGCCCTTCTTGCTTCAGGTGGCTTATTTCACGGCGCTTCGACGTCTGTCGGCGACTACGCCATTGCCTTATATGCCGGACTTTGGGCCTATGATGGCTGGGATAATATGAACTACTTGTCAGCAGAGATGAAGAATGCTCGCCGTGATCTTCCCCGCGTAATTCACACAGCGATGCCTATCGTCATTGTAGCCTACCTCCTGGCCAATGTCGCTTACTTTTCGGTGATGTCGGAAGATGAAATTAAGGCATCGACGTCTGTAGTTGTCACATTTGCTACAAAGACGCTTGGTGCTCCTGCTGGAGTTGTGTTTGCAGTGCTGATTGCCATTTCTTGCTTGGGAGCGTTGAATGCTACGGTATTTAGCTCGTCGCGTCTCGTGTACTCTTCGGCAGAAGAAGGCTTCATTCCTGCTCGGTTTGCAGAGATCAACGCGAAACGGGGAACGCCAATTAATGCGCTTCTCCTTCAAGCTGCAGCTACGACTTTGTACATTCTTGTTGGAGAATTCCACTCGCTCCTCACATTCTACGGCATTGCGGGCTATTCGTTTTACTTTCTCACCGTTCTCGGTGTTATTATATTGCGGGTCCGTGAGCCATCTCTGGATAGACCCTATAAGACTTTCATTGTCACGCCCATTGCATTCTGCTGCGTGGCCCTCTTCCTTGTTTCGCGTACTCTGTTTGAGAAACCTATTGAATCGCTGTTTGTGGCTCTGTTCATCTCGAGCGGCCTTCCCTTATATCTGTGGACCTTTGGCATGCCGGCAGCTCCGTCATGGATGGCGCGTCTTATTTCCCGCTTCCGAAGGCACTGAGCATATAGCATTATTTAATAAACGTGCGCCTCGAAAAAGGGGTAAAGGACAGCTATGCTTTTCACATTTCATCTCAACTAAGTTGTAAAACTCATACCAATGGCTACCCTTAGTCTTCTACTTATAGTAGATGAAAAATCACTTTTTAACTGTCATAGTATATCGACTTTCTGCAGCACTTCACCACTTTACCGAGCTTCAGAGATAGTCACGTGACATTGTTCTGGGGCTAGGGCATTCCTTTAACCGCTTCACCAAATTTCACGCATCAAACCTTCACCGAACCTATTCCACGATGATGTTGCGTCTTGGATCGAGCGCTGGCAGCCTCGTAGCTCTGTCTGGAAGGCGTGCGCTCTTTTCAACGTCTGCTTCGGCAGCTCAAGAGGGTAAATTTGACGTCATGTCGTTCATCAACCGTATTGATAAGTTGTATGAATCGAACGAGAAGGCCGAGTCAAAACCGAGCACTCGCCGTGTCATGTCTCGTGACGGCATGAAGAAGGCTGTCGACCGCAACTCCGCTGCTAACGAGTCGCGCACTCAACAAAATCGTGCCAAACATGAAAACAAGTCCGGATCAGGCTCATCGGATTGGTCTACGCGGGTTCGTCGATTTGCCAACTCGAAGCCCCGAAACAACTCTGGTGAGCAGCGACAACGCAACCATTCCGGCAACCAAACTGGCTCTTCTGCTAAGCCAACCGTAGGCCACTCGGGTGAGAAACTCGAGCTTCACGTTACGCCGGCTGCCTCGAAACCTTACCAGAATGCCTTCACGACAGCACGTCGTGCTGGAGGTTTCCGTGATAGACAGAATGCCCGTTCGTCTGCCCAGCGTTCTGCCCGCAGCTCAGCTGGTGCCGGAGCGCGCCGAAGACCTCAAAACCGTAACCGACGAAGCACCACGGCTCCCTCCGCTCAGGGTGCTCAACGGTTTGTTGCAAAGTCCGGTATCACAGCTGCTGATGGTGTCAAGGTGCTGCAAAACCTCCTTGAACAAGCGACACCCATTTCTTCAGCATCTTCCTTTGTCCCTGTAAAGAACCTCACGGCGGCGGAGAATATTGTGTCAAACCTCGTGCCTTCAGCTATCTCATATGATACGCGTGTGTGGTCTGCTATTAACAGTCTCCGTCTCAACAGCCATCAGCGCCGCCTGCTCCGCTCCAACAGAGACCTTATCACCGACATCGTCAGCCAGACAGTGTCTGGTTCGACGTCGAAGTTCGTTGTCTCGGGCACATCTGAGCTGGCTACGCTGAACGCCAACTCGTCCTTGTCTCCGTCTGCTAAGCTCCTCATTTCCCAGATCGCTTCTGGCAAGATCCCCATTTCCCAGATCAAGTCTACACAGTAATCTGAATGCTGGAATGTATATATTGTAAATATGTCGCATGTATGTTGACTTGATATGCAAAAGCTTTTAATCGCACCAGTCAATGATTAATTAACAACTTAACGGCAGTTTTCAACAGCGAATCTTAAATGAATACATTAGGCACATGCTATTTTGATCTAGCTGAAAAACATTAGACACAATCTCACTGCCCGTTGGTGTGAGGTATCTTCTGTCGAAGGTCTTCTAGCTGATTCGTTATCTGGGTTAGAATGAGTGAGGTGAACGATTGCACAAAACTTACAAATAAGTGCTCTGCGCGAGCAAGTGATCTATCCATTTGGGCAGATGCTTTTGAGCTTCCAAGGCCTCGCAGTACTTGTGACAAGTATACATTGACTGTCTCCAGAGACCAAGAATCTGGGATGTGCGTCAGGACAGTACTGACATTGAGGATGCTTCCCCAACTTTCCAAAAGATCTCGAGAAATTCTGATGCGGGTGGATTCGTCCGCAATTCGAAGAAACCGAGACAGCAGCTGGCTCAGTAAGTCTTTTTGGATCTCAATATCATGCTTTCCGATAAGTGTACGGCCAACACAATAATCTGTGGCCCACTTGTAATCAGTGATTACGGTGCAAGCGGTATCGATGCACTGCTCGTGTAATCCGAGTCGTCCATAAACAATACAGAGCTCCATTTGGAAACAATCCACTACACCCGATGACTGTAACTGCATCATAATAGTAGACGCATCAAACTCCTGTTCAGATTCCAGTAGTTCAATGAGCTCAAGGCGAAGCTTGCAGATGTCCATTTCCTCGGACGCGACAGGAGCTGCCTGGTAACGACTCTTCAAAAACTGGACGTAGCTTCTCTTGGGTACCGGCAGATCTTTGAACGCCTTGTATGTTGACAACACATACGCATGAATCTGTGCATTTTGTAGCTTATCGACCACGTCGTCCACCATAACCGTAGCCAAATCAGCTACAAATAAGTTGCTCTTGGTGTCGTATACCAAGTGTCGCAGGTATAGTCTCCACGGCTCGTCTGAGTTAAAGCTCTTTAAAGCCGCAATAACTTGGTCGTTGTCAAAATGGACAACAGAATCCGGACTAGTGAAGATCTTCATACCAACCCGTGGATAGTGCTCTGCCACCCATAGTCCATACTCCCAGACAAGTTCACGATCATCGAGACGAATGAGATATGCAGTCAGAACCTCCTCGCCATGCTGAAAAGGATGATGAGGGTCAACCCAAATTTTCCGCAGCATGTTCTGCCAGCACTCGAGAAGATCCTTCTTGTATCCGCGAGTGTTACACAAGTGAGCCAAATAGAAAAATCGGTTATGCTTCTTCAGTAGTGCAATACAGTCGTCAACAGATGTAGTGATGTTGTCATCGAGAACCTTGATAATCTCGGCATCCGACGTTACAGGGGAGACCAGAAGCGACTGTAGATATGCAATCTCCAGAGAATGGAAGATACTCTCAGAATTCTCCTGGGATATACTCGCCAGCCCTCGTTTCGTCAGCCACTGGGCCAAAAAGTACTTGAAAAATGTACCTTTTTTGCTGGACCCCTTAGAGGTGCCCATTGCTGACTGGCGCAACCTGTCAACTCCACTTCGTATAGTGTCAGCAAGGTCAGGAGATGTCTCGCGTCGCTGTAGCTTCTTGATCTTGTCGACAATTCCTTGAAATAGCCACAGATTTGAAGCGCCTCTCACTGAATCCGAGTCAAAAATGCTGATGACAATGCGTGGATCGAGGGAGGTGTCGCTCAGCCATGTAGAACTGGCACTTTCGTACTCTGAGACCTCGAGGTAGTATAGCGCGATGGCTAGTTCCAGGTACTGGTATTCAACAATTCCCAGCGGGCTTGTCATATCGAGGCGTTGCATCTCATCATATATCTCATCAATCTTACCTTCTGCCACCCAGGCATCCAAATACATCAGCCTTGGTGAAGGAATAAGACACTCGAGGCCTCCCTTGTCTGTGTACAGGAACAAACGCGACTGAGAGATGGCGAGCTTGGCCGCTGCTTGTTTCTCGTCTAGTAACTTCTGCTTTTCTTCGACAGAGTTATTGGGTTCAAGGGGTACAAGCGAAATCTGAGCAATGAGAGGGTTGTATGGGGTTGAGTAAGGTGTCAACACTGAGTATATCTTCGGCTCAACGTCACACTCCAAAATCTGAACTGTCTGTTGATCGTGAAGGGAATGGAAGAAGATTTTTGTATCGATGACGGCTGCCACGTAGGGGTAGTCCACAGCGATAGACGTGGGGTACTTTGGCCATGCAATAGTACCTCGAGAAATGTCACCGTCTAGATTGACAACGATTCCCATGGCACGGTCCTCTGGGGTAGTACCGCAAGTGACGAGAAATTCGTCTGCTCCAACGGCGACAACAAGTGGAGTAAGAGAAGCAGGGCGGAGGCGAGGCTTTTGTTTCGGGGCAGGTTCCTGCTTCTTGGCGAGATCATCTTTCGTCATTGACTGCAACTGAGGTGTATGAGAGATTTCAGACCCGTCTGAAGCTCGGGAAATCTGAGTTTGGGTGGACTCAGGTTTAGTCGTGTTCTCTGTACTCTCAGTAGTAGCAGTAGTGTCTTGGTCTGTAGGTATGTCTGGAGGTTTAACTGGATCCTTAGCCTTAACAGAAGGATCAGCGATTTGAGAAGCCGCCTCTGGTGGTGCTGCAGCGTCTTTGGCAGGAGATTCTTCGGCAAGAACTGCAGGTTGTACCTCAACGCCTTGCTCTTCTGAAATTCCCTCTGCTGCTGGCTCTTCTGCTGGTACTGTCTGCTCTGAAATCTCATGTGGCTCCGTGGACTCTAAACTTGACGTTTTAACTGGAGGGGCAGCTATGCCTGCTGATTCAGATGGTGAGGGCTCAACTGCTGTTGTCTCAGAGTGCAGAGGATTTTCGCGATCTGCTGAAGCTGGTTCTGTCGGCGTTAGTTCTGGAACCAAGTCTGGGACTGATGCTGGGACCGATTCTGGAACTGATTCTGGCGCTACTTCTGGGACTGATTCTGGGACTGACTCTACTGGTGTTGACTCTGGTCCCTTCTGTTGCACTACCTCCTCCTGTTCCTCATCCTGCTGCTCTACCTGAACACCTGTGGAAATAGGAAATAGAGGGATCTTGCGAACGTTACGAATGTCGATGAGGTCGTAGTTATCGTGGTTCGCTACGAGAGCGTAGCCAGACCTCCGGACACCAATAACAGCACCGGGATAGTCCACTTTGCCTGTCAGCTTTAGAGTGTCAGCAGCATGGACTTGAACCATGCGAATAGCCGTCTTGGAGAAGACGGTGACCTCGACGGATTCTGAGGTTGGTATGGCTGATTCTTCGGGACTCGGTAGTGGTTCGTCGACATCGCGTGATAGTGCCAGGACGTCTCGCATCGAGCTGACATTGGCGCACGGAGCAAACTCAGGTAGCGTGAATACAGATGTGATGGATTGCGAGAGCACGAGTGCTCGCGATATAGTTGGGATCAGCGTAATCTGAGACACAGGTCTCTTTCGCTTTGTGTATGCCTTTTGGCGGGAGGCTAGTATGTAAGAGGGAGTATCTTCTCCTGTGCCGAAGAAGTGCACAATGTCTCCCTCGGCCGTTCCAAAGTATATACTTGAGCCTGGAGTTAGTGATGTAGAGAAGTCAAGGCTCGCAGAGGTGCCGAGGCCTGTAGACACTGCCAATTACAGCGTCAGTCGTCAGTGAGGCGCCCGAGGAGCCCAGGAAGACACTCACCCCATGCTTCAAAACAAGTGACCCGTGCGGGCCCGGTGTCGGCCACGGCATCAGCAATTGCGTCTGCCGAAATGAGTGCCAGTCGGCTATACGGGCCTGTGCCGCTGCCTGGCGCCGAATCTGCTCGCGGCATGGCCCCCGTCGATGTAGAAAGGAGGCAGTTGAATATCGGGGCAGGGTCCTTTAGCCGCGTGGATAGCTCTGCAGGAGGGGGAGATGTTATCAATAGCCCAAGATCTCGCCTATAGGTTAGTTGGTAGAAGTTGAATATAAGAAGATAAAAGTGAAATCAGCCTCTATGAGAATCAAATATCACTGCCATAGTGTTGATCTTCCTGTTTTATTCTCTATTGAGTTATCCAGTTTATTCTAGTAGAGTGTCTATTTAGCTTGCCTATCGTCAAAGAGATTTAAAGTAGAAGTTAACACAACCATGACCTCTAGACAGAGGACAAAACAGTCGACATCCAAATGTACTTTGTAAGCACACAATACCACTCTTATAGTAAATAACCTCTGAAATTGGCTGTTCCCCACGCAGTCTCAGCCAATTGTACAATGCCGATGCTCCCCCGCATTCTGCGCGGCTCGTGCGGCTTCGGGTATTGGATGTTTCCGACTTACCCAATCCATATATACGAACGTCAAGCTGGGGTGGCCGGTAAGTCAGCTAACTGAGGAATTCTCGCTGCTCCTACCAGCTTCCACTTTCTTTACCTCCTCACTATAGCCACGGCCCTTCCGGTTCGTTCCGCACTTCCGCACCAGCACTGCCATCACAGCCGCACGTCAGCCGCACACCCGTGCCCTGCATCCCCATCCATATCAAGCAACCGAAAGCTAGAATCCAGACTTTGATTCCGAAGGTGCCGCCTAGTAACTATAAAAGCGCCTGGCGCAGTCAATTGCCCCTTGTCGCTTTTGTATTTACCCCTCGTAATCATTGATCTGACCTGTTTGGTTCGATAATCGTGTCGTCGCCATGTCCCAGCCGGAGGCGTCACCGTGAGTGCTGCTATCATCTGTTTATGTTATCTTTCTAACCAAAAGAGCTAACGCCACGCCTGATACAGGGCCCGAGAATGCCAGTAAGTACCAACAAAGCAGAGAGAGCGCGCGATTTGCTAACATAGAATCGGTCGAAGCAGCTCTTCTGCGCATCAAGACGCTGAGCGCCCTCAAATCGGGATCAGTCTCGCATATTGAGGAGCTTCTTCAAGAGCAACCTGAGATGATAAAGGACGACCCGCTCTTCCTCAACACGGCCGTCCAGATTGCGTCTCTGGAAACGATCCAATGGCTACTGGGCTCGAAATTTGCTTCCAGTATCAACCTCAATTCTCGTGATTCGAATGGCAACACTCCCCTGCATCTGGCCGCAATGTACGATCGCCAAGAGCTGGCCTTGTTCCTGCTATCTCAGAACAACATCAACGACACAATTGTCAACAACAAAGGCCTACAACCGGTGGAGGAAGCCAAGACGCCTGAGACAGCTGAAGCAATGCAGATTGCGCGAGCTCGCTACGTCGAGACTATCTCGGGCCAGATGAGGAAATACCTTGACGACGAGGACACCGACTCACTGGACCAGCTACTATCATCGCCACGTGCCAGTGCTCTTCTAGACATCAATGGCCACAGCCCCGATACAGGGACCACCATTCTGCACGAGTATGTCAAGAAGAAGAACCGCAAGATGGTCGAGTTCATTCTCGACCACGGAGGAGATCCGTTTAAACGTGACACACGGGGCGTTCTGCCCATCGATGTGGCCAAAGATGATACTATTAAGAAACTGCTCAAGTCAGCCCGCAAAGAGCAGAATGTTATTGCACCTACGTCTAGCCCTTCGGCTCCTGCAGGCCTACTTGAGGCCCCGTCAATGAAAGGGTACCTCAAAAAGTGGACAAACGTGGCCAGCGGTTACAAGTTACGATGGTTTGTTCTTGAAAACGGTGTACTCAGTTACTACAAGCGCCAGGACGATACGGAGCGCGCATGCCGTGGCTCGGTGAACATGCGTCTTGCAAGTCTACATCTAGACTCATCTGAGAAGCTACGCTTTGAGATCCTCATCAAGGGCTCCAACACAAAGTTTCATCTCAAGGGCAATCATCCGGTGGAGACTAACCGTTGGGTGTGGGCCATTCAGAACGCTATTCAACACGCAAAGGACCAAGAGAAGAAAGCCAAGCTGGCTTCGGCGTCAACGGCCTCTCTGCTGCCTCCCCAGACTGCAAACAAGGTACAGAGCAGAACTCCATCTGTTCGCAAGGTGCCCAGCACGCGAGGCGCCAGCGGCGATGATGAGCCCACCTTGGCTACTAGCCCCGCTAGATCTGGCTACGCTCCCAGCATCGCAAACTCCAGTAGATTCATCGACGATTTGGCACCTAACACGGAAGACGAGTACGACTACGACGATGAGGATGACGCTGATGATGCTTCAGAGGCAGGAACAGCGGACATGGCACATATGCCTCATGGACGTCTCGAGAGCTCAGTCAATGTTGAAGTATCGTGCATCCGCGATCTTCTCAATGTTATGAAGTCGAAGTCTGAAACATCCAATCTGTCTCGGGAGGATGTGTCGAAGGCAACAAGCGCCATCTCAGACTGCCTAGAGACAATTGAGTCACTGACTTGTGAATACGTCAAATCATCCATGGCCCAGGAGCAGTACTTCACGCGTAAACTGGAGCGCTCCGAAGTCAAGGAGCGGTTCTGGATCCAGAATGTGCGTAATCTACAGATGGAATACGAGCGGTACATCGACAAAGTTCAGCAGAAGGAAAAGGAGTCTAAGAAACGGCTCCGCGAGCTGCAAACTGAAAGCGGCACACATTCGGCAGGTATTCCTACTCTTGTTGTTGGAACTGCGACGGCTGCTTCTGCTGCCGCAGCATATGATACTGACGATGATGATGACGACGATGACATCTTTTTTGATGTCAACGATGGCAGTCAGACTGAGCAGGAAACCGTGTATGAGGAGCCTGAGCCCAAGGTCGAAGTTAAAGCTGGCGAAGAGTCGACTGAGCCTGTTAATGACAAGCAGGAGGCTAAGAAGGAGCTCATCACCAGCGAGAACTCGTTTGCTGGCTACGAGGAGCCCCCCCGTGAGAAGCTGGCTCTGAATGATGATGATAGACCCAAGATCAGTCTATGGGGTGTGCTTAAGAGTCTTATCGGAAAGGATATGACTCGTATGACCCTACCAGTGTCGTTTAATGAGTGCACCAACCTACTGCAGCGCTCCGCTGAAGACATGGAGTACACTGATATCCTTGATCGAGCAGCTAAGATCACTGACGATCCTGCGTTGCGACTTGCTCACGTAGCTGCTTTTGCTGCGTCGTCGTACTCGTCGACAACCAACCGTATTGCTAAACCATTCAACCCTCTACTTGGAGAAACCTTTGAGTACTGCCGACCTGACCTTGGCTACCGGCTGTTTTCTGAGCAGGTAAGCCACCATCCTCCAATTGGAGCCATGCTTGCCGAGTCGCCGAAATGGGACTTTTACGGCCAGAGCAACGTCAAGTCGAAGTTTAATGGACGCAGCTTTGATATTAATCCTCTGGGGCGATGGTACGTGGTATTGCGGCCCGATGTAGGAGGTCAAGTCAAAGAAGAGTTGTACTCGTTCCGTAAGGTGACGAGTAGTGTTGTTGGAATTATTACTGGTTCGCCTGTTGTCGACAACTACGGTCCTATGGAAGTCGTTAATCACACACTTGGATACAAGTGTCACCTAGACTTCAAGGCGCGTGGCTGGCGAGGCAGCGGCGCGTATGAGCTCAAGGGAACGGTTATGACGCCGACAGGACAGCCCGAATGGGCTGTCAGCGGTAAGTGGAATGACCGCATTGTTGCCAAGCGCGTTGGAACAGAAAGCGGTACGCCTGGAGTCGAGACCGAGGATCAGCCTCCTCTGAGCGGTGAGCAGGATGGTTCACAACGTCCCAATCGTATTCTACTATGGAAGGTGCATGACCGCCCCAAGGCTCCATTCAACCTGACCCCATTTGCCATTACGTTGAACGCTCTCCCTGAGGGTCTCAAGGCGTGGGTTGCGCCAACTGACACGCGATTGCGACCAGACCAGCGCGCTATGGAGGAAGGACGATACGACGACGCGTCTACTGAGAAGGTGCGGGTTGAGGAGAAGCAGCGAGCTGCGCGACGTGAGCGTGAAACGAAGGGCGTGACCTACGAGCCTCTTTGGTTCCGCAAGTCGAAGCACCCAGTGACCGGTGACGAGTACTATGAGGTTCGCAAGAACTACTGGGAATTCCGCAGCAAGCAGACGATCCGAGAGGTTGCTCCTGATATCTTTTAGCCCTACTGAGCTTTAAGAGCTTGGAGGGAGATTAATCTCCAGATTCTCTTCGACTACGTCATGATCAGGCCGTCCTGCTTAATTCTATTCATCTAAGATGTTCCTGTAATTAAATTCATAGTGTATGAAGCAAACATTATCATGATATGCTAGGGTCATAAGATCGGATCATGGTTGCCAATACACACATAGAGTGAAGTTTGTGGGACTTCATAGTGAACTATCTGAGTATTATGTGGATTTCTCTACAGTACAGTAAGCGTACACAGTCCAGACAAAGTGACAAAACACAAGTTCACGAAGACCTGACGCAAAGTCCAAGGAGCATAACTGAATCACTGTTTATACTTAAGAAGCTTCTGCACCTATACCGCAGACCTCTACAGTTCCTTGCTTTCTCTCTACGTCTCTCTACTGTTTCCCCACAATTTAGTTCCTATCAAAACTGCCTCAGTCAACCATATACATAACTGTCACCACGATGTTGTGCTGAGGTTGGTAACTGCCACATCGCGTTTAGCTCAACAAAACCAGCTTAACTACGCTCAACTCTAAATGTTTCATGGCACTCATCGCTCATGCCGATACCATGCCGACGCCCTCACGGCTGTGCTGTACACACCGCCGCCTCATCGCGATTAAGCTGTAACTCTGTTACGGCCTCTCTTCCCCCCCGCTTATTCGGCCTCGGCAATAACCCCTAACCCCCGCGCGAACCTCGGCCGGGGGTCAAAAAGCAACGCGCACTTAGATCGCTAATTTACACTTCCACCTCTTCCCTCTGCCAATTGACTAGTTCTCTACGTGCTGAGCTTGGTGGTTGATTTGCTATTGTGTCTTGCACGGACTTCTGTGTGTTGCGAGATTGTTTTGGTCGTCTAGTGGCTGTTCGAGTTTGAGTTTCTTGGTGCACTAAGGTGACTCGACTACTTCAATTAGTTGCCTTTTAAGAGACATTCACCTGTTTGTCATTGTTTTGTCCGAACGTGCCAAGACCAACTACAGACACTCTAAGAGGACGGTGAAGAGGCGCTCAAAGACACTCAAGGGACCATTTAAAGCGACGCTTGACCTGTTGCAACTCCCCGATTGCTTTAACCTATACAGAGACCCATTTGTCAGTCTCAGTAATCTTTTGGTGACTGTTCCCTAGTCTTTACTTCCTTTGCTCCACCACAAAAATGCTGCGAAATAGAATCGCACCAAAACATCAGAAGCTAATCCGCCAGTGCTACCCGCCAGGCCGAGGCGCCGAGAAAAGACCCAATCCTTCGGAGCTCTCGTACCTTTTGTACTACGTGTCGACGCGTAAGGCCAAGATCACCAAGGTAGCCACCTTCCTCGACCACAAGACGAAGCTCGATGTGGCCCGCGACAAGGTCGGCAACGTGCATGTTACACTGGATATTGTCAAGGCTCTCGTAGAGCGCTGTCACGACGAACTCAACCTGTTCGCTGGCAACGTTCTAAGCATCCTCACAACGGTCGTGTCCAAGTCACACTCTGATCTGGTACTTTGCCAGGCTGCTGCCGACGTCTACACAACCTTCTCGCAGTACCATGACGGTGGTTTGTTTCTTGGTGATCCGGCCTACGTCAAAGCATTCCATGGACTTGTTTCGCAATTTATTAACGTCCCTGCAGCCTCTGCCAAGGCTGCTCCGACTGCTGCTATTGCAGTTCAATGGCGCCAAATCTCGGTGGATGCTGCCAAGGCGCTAACTGCATCGCCAGCATTGAGCACGCCCACGGGACAGACAAAAATCGAAACACTCGTGCCTCTTCTGCTCTCTACCCTTCAATTGGCTCCTGACACCAACGGCCAGGAGCTTGTAGCCCTTCAGAAGCAGCTTGCTGAGGATCCCGACTCATTTACTCGCCCGAAATCGACCTACGCTGGTGCTGCACCTGTTGCTCCTGCCACTTCTAACCGACCAGCTCCAGGCCCCTTGTACCCTGATTCAGACTCCGATTCCGAGGCTGAGCTCGAGGATGTTGATGAAGACGACTTCGACTTCGACAACAGTAAGGACATTCGGGTTCCTCACTCTCCTCAACGCTACCAGCTCCATCAGCAGGCATCACGCGAGGCTCAAGCACTCCCAAGGACATCAGTCTCGTCGGCTGCTCCTCGTGTCAGCCTATCTGGTCCCTCGCCGCCGTCTGCAGCCAGCGACGACGAGCAGTCTAACTCGAACCATGACAACGACCTTCTGAAATCGGCTCTTCAGGCTCTGTTGTACCTATACGACACTACCTCGCTGATACAGATTCGCAAAACGACTGGAGGCGTCATCTCGTACATTTTGCGAACCCGAGCTTCTTCCTCATGGTCAACTATTCTGCTTCAGATTGTCGCCATGGCGACTCCCGCACAATTGCGTTTTGTGATCCTTTCCACACTTGTTGAACAGTTTGTTTCGCTTAAGAACGATGATATCCCCGACCAGGACCGTATGGCTATGATGGTGCGCTTCCTGCTCGGCTCTCAAGTGAATATGGTTGGTCTATCAGTAATGGATGTTCTTCGTGCCCTTGTCGGCCATCAGACACAGCTGTTGAACCAGGCTAACGGCGTGGCATCACCGCAACAGACTGCCATTCCATCTCAACCCGTGCCTCCACCCAGCGGGCTCCAGGGTCTGCAAGCTCGCCAGGTCCAGCGAGCAGCGAAGCGCGAAGTTCGCCGCGAGGAACGGAAGCAGTCGAGACTCGAAAGGAAGGGAACTGTCACTACTGCTCCTTCTGTTTCTCCGACCGAACCCCCACGTGGAAGCGCCAATCGGAACACTCAACAACTGGTTTCCGCAACCCGGAGCGCTATTTCTGCTCTGGCAAGCCACATTTACTACGCCGACCAGGTGTCTGATATGATTGCCGAGTTGCTGAGCCACTGCACGCCTTTGGGTACCGAACAGTCTACTGGTACCTTCTCCTCAAGCAGTGCCACTGACTCTCAAACCTATTCAATTCACAGCGGAGCTGTTGCTGACCCCAGCATTGTTCTTTGCCATCTACAGAACATTAGCGAGCTTCTTGACGTTGCGTGCTCTAAGGGCACAGGGTCAAAAGCTCATGTCCCTCTATCTATTTGGGACAGGTCTGTGGCCTTACTGTTCCATGACGACATCCAGGTTGTGAAGGAGTATTCTAATGTTTTCCTTCAGTATGTGAAGAATTGCTTAGCTCCTTCGTCGTCAAAAAGGCCAGAGGATGACGCTGCCAAGGTCAAGGTAGAATCTCGCGGCCTCAAGCATTATGTGAATGGAGTCTTCCAGTTACTCACGGAACCTAAGGCCAGTCCGGCATCATACGTGGCATCGTACCACGTGCTGTCGGCATTAGTGACAGTATTTGGATACTCGGGTGTTCAGCAGATTTTGCCCCGCCTGTGGTACTTGGATGAGTTCGGAGTCGATGTCGTCCATAACAGAAGAAGCTCAGAATACAACCAAAGCCAGGGTGTTTATATGTCGAGCTTCACTCTAGCGCTCCTGGGTCAGGCTGGCAGTGCGTTGAATCTCAGCGGTGTAACTGAGTTCGTGAAGCAGAACATTGGAGAGCGTGCTAGCCAGGCTGCTTGGCCGCAGGTATTCCGAGTGCCCATTACTTCATCTGTGTCCGACGACATTGACAATGCCGAAAACGTTTCTATTTCTGAAGCGTCTGCTAAGTCCATTAACGTTCTTGATCGTGATGCTGTTATGGTCCGATTCGACGTTGATGGCATTGACAATGATGAGAAGGGCTCGCTCTTCCGTGCACTTTCTCCAGAGACTGATGGAGAATCTTCGATTCATACACCCAACGGTGAAGTCACTAAAGCCAGATCTCTGCGCCAGCTGCGTACGGGACAGGCGCTTTCGGTCCGTTACGTGTCTGTTTCTGGCCAGAGCGTTATTAGCAAGAGCGAAGAGCAGTTCCACCGTGAGCTGCAGAGCAGGCCGTTACGGTCTGCTAGTTTGCGTGAAAGCTCCCACGTCTCGTCCGATAACAACACTGACTTCCGACACGAGTTTACGCCTCGTGTCAGTGATCTGAAGCGGGCCATTTTTGGAGGTGGTGCACCTCACTCGCCCCAAGATTCTCCTGTCCCGGTCGGTCGACCACACCGTTCGGACAGTATGGCTTCGCACTCGACTGCTAGCGCACAGAGCGCTCTCAGTCATTTTGAGAATGCCCCAGCTGGTGTCAAGATCCCAGATCTCGATGATCAGATTGACCTAGATAAGTTTTTGACCACCCTCTCTGTGACCAGCGACAGTCGCGGTCGTCTTTCGTGATGTCCTCTTAATTGCCATTTGAGCTGTTTAAAATTTTGGACAGGGCACTCCCGTGTTCGATATTAATGCTAGGATAGTTATGTACATTTTGATCAATAAAAAGTGACCAAACAGTTAGGTTATAAATGTTGATGTGGAATATCAGTTCCAGTACTTTTCAACAAAATGAACGAGTTCAAAACACACTTCAACGGTGATGAGGATGATAATCATCCACTCGAGACGCGTGCTCTGTTCCTCAGAGATGTGTGTCTTCAAGATGCCCACTAGTTCGCTGGCATAGTCGAGGCGCTTGTTGAGAATTGCAATACGTGGGGAAACGTCGAGCTTACGCGAAATGAGAGAGTACAGCGACTCGAGCTGTGGTTCAGACCAGTAAAGATCGGGCGTTTCAATGAGCTCCGAATACAAGTTCAAGTGGCCCCGAATCTGCAGCAGTTGACCAGTGATTTTGAGCACATCGGGGCCACGAAGACCGATCTTTTTGCCAGAAGCCATCGCATCTGAAAGACTCTTGATAGAGTTAATGTACCGCTCAAGCGAGATCTCAAGACATGCTAGCTTCGTGTTGCGCGCCAGTCCCGAAGAGAAGGCCGCCTTGGCAAGAAGCCGAGCTGTTGCCGTTGCTCCACGAATATAGATGACGTCCCCAACCATACCACTATGTGTATCAGTAAGAGCCTTTGCTGAAGCAATTGATTGAGCAGTGATAGTTTCATCTCGAGATGCCGTTTCTGATGGATCCACCTCTTCAATATAGTCCATATCCTCAGTCTCTGTCCAGCTGTATGGCCGGACTTCGGCAGCCCGTAGTACAGGAATAACATGCTCTGCTACCTCCAGCTCTGTCATTCCCCAGGCCACAACAGTTCCATTTGCAAGAACCAGGACATCTGCTACTTTGCCGGTGCCAAATGGGAAGCGGGCATGAGCCATTTCACTAGGAAGGAGGATCTGTGCCGATCGAATACCCATTCCGTACAATCGGTCTATAGCGACTGCCAGGTCATACTGTTCGCATGTTGACGCCGTCGTGCAGCTTTGAAATGCTGATTCCTGTTCATGGTCGTGGTCATGTCCATGCTCAGACGATTTCGTTTCTGGTGCTTTGGAAATCGGATCGCTAGGCAGACGCCGTAAGCTCGTTTGGGTCGCCGGTTTAGATATTGAACGTTGCGAGATCTTCGAATCTGAGGACGCGAGCCGGGTCAATGTAAGAGTAGGGAACCCCAGGATTTTAGGCTGAAGACCTCGAGAAACCGGAAGAATCCGAGAGGTAACAAGGTTCCGGCACTGCGAGAGAGTCCGGAAACTTCGTAATAGAGACATATCGTTTAGCCAAATCAATGTTGAAAGAGAAAAATGCAAGTAACAAAAGCAAGTAAACTAAGCAGCCCTCTTACAGCCAACTTCCAGACAGATCTATGTAAATACAAGGGAAATTAACCACTGTCGTCCAATTCCAGGGAAACAGTGTCCCGTAGTCGTGAGATGAGGCCTAACCCTGATCTGACGACCATTACCCGGTGTTCCTGATGCTAGCTGAGCTGTTAGCAGAGATGGGGCACAGAGCTATAGAGGAAGTGACAACACGTTGAACACGAGGACAATTGAAATGGCTGAACTGTGAAAGAGAAGCACTTGAAATCGACTACTGCAAAGAGTTGTCCTTCGCCGTGTCTTTATACAGCCAACCCCACAATTTCCAATTACCCTACCCAGACTCGAGAAAACTGCACATAACCTACACTCGTCATAAACCTGCTTCACGACTCAGTTTCAACCGCATTCGATCCGAGCCAGCTCTTTTAACTGACCGCTTTTTTGTGCTTCCAGCCGATTCTCGTCTCATAATGCCTTCCTACACGCGCGAAGAACTGATCCACCTGTCATTCAGCGAGCTCTGCAAAGCTCCAGAGTTTGAGTACAAGGAGTTGGAGCAGCTGATTCCCGAGCCCGAGTAAGTATTTACACTCCGATTGAGGTGAATTGGGAAGCTTAAGAACGAATTTTAGTAGTGACGGTAGTCAGAGCACTGTTTATTTCATGCTTTTTCGGTTGCAATCAGTGGATTGATGGTTGCTTCTCTCAGAAGCGTCAGGTCCTGGCGAACGTCAGCAGGTGATCTGAATGTGTACCTGGTTGTATACGGAAGATTCTTGCTATTGTGAACGTGACCAAGACGTCTGTTCACATATTTTTGTGCTACTGGAAGGAGATTTTGCTCCCTACCTCGTATAGCTTGCCATACTAACTCAGATCTGAATCGGAGGAGTCGGAGCCGGAGCCTGCGCCCAAGGTTGCACTGCAGGAGGACGATGAGGACGACACAAACCTAAGCGAGCTGACGTCACGATACTTTTTACAGCGCAGCTCGGTCACCAAAAAGACTTCGCAGCCTGGAAGTGTGCCATTGAAGTACGCCAAATCGCTGTCCACGGCACCTACTGAGACGTCGCACAAGTCGAGCTCGCGAAGCTACGCTTCTACTGCCACTCCTGTCCTTGGTATGACTGCCGTCGAAGATGATGAGGACGAGGGATGGAGCGTTGTTGCTCCCAAGCACCCGCATCAGCAGTTCACCCATCACGGCGGCTACCACGGCCAGCACCGTCACCACAACAACAACTGGGGCCAGAGCCGCCGAAGTTTTGGCACTGACAACTCGGGAGACCGTCGCAAGTTTTTGGGATCTCAGGGCACCCGTGGAGGTCGCCGTGGAAGTCAGTCACAGCAGACTGACGAGCCTGAGGCGACTGAATCTGCCCAGTAAAGCGGTTATAGGACGTGTCTTTGTCAGATTACCGCCGTGTGACTACTCCTTGATATGTCTTATGATTCTGACTTTCTGAGAGAGCTCATGTGTGGTTTGTGGCTCAATTTGTATACATTTTTATGACATGCCACGACTAATCGACTAGTGGTTTACTGAAATAGAACGGTTGAAATTACTAGGAGAGAGGGTATGGATCTAGCAGCATGCTAGTGATCTATAGAGTTGAATCGGGAGGATTTTAGGAAATGTTGACGACTCTGAAACTAACGGTCATCAGTATCCGACGGTAGATAGGTCTCATGTCTCTGGTTATAGATGCCATTCATCTGAGTGTAGAAGCGCCTCCAGTGCATATCACGTGATACAAGCCGCACCGAAAAGTTTTTCAGCCGTGCACTTACCATCTAAACAGTAAACTGGCAGCGTTTTTGCACCCTTCATCAGTCGAAATGCCTATTGCAAAGAGTCTCAGTAAAGTCCAGAAGAAGGTTTCTACGGGCTCAGGCGCCGTACACCCCAAGGGCCGCAAATTCAAGCAACTCACGAGAGCATCGCTTCGCCAGGAGAAACTTATCAAGGAGAAGGCCAAGCGTAACAGCACTAAGGAAGCTCAACGTAAGTGAGAAATCCAGCAAAACCCGCTGCAAAACCAACTAAGAACACCTTTCTGTGTACTAACTCAGTGGTGAGCGTTCGTTTTTTCAAAGAAGCTGTGGAGCTCGACGACAAGCTGAGCTACTCGATTGAAGAGATCAAACAGATGATTGAGGCCTACATCAGCCGAGACGACGACGAGTTGAAGAAACTCGAAGCTGACCGTCGTCCTGGTCGTCCCAAGTCATCTCGCCATGATATGCTGAAACTCAAACATGACGAGGAAGTCGCGGCGTACAAGAGTGGCTTCACTGTTCCTGATCTGACCAAGGAAGCCGTTGTTAAGGCCCTTCGAGCTTGGAACGGCACAGCAGGCGGTCTCAACGTTGTTCCTATGATCCGCGTTGCCCAGAATGCTGTAAGCGATGCTATGGAGTAATGGATGTGCTAGTCCCACTGTGAAACTGGTACAACGGTCTCCTATTCATGAAGTGCTTCTGATCCAGTTTCAAAGGGATTTAATAATCTATACTCCCCCCATAACATTCCATGTTATGTTATGTATTTATTGATAAATGATTCTCAATATGATAATAGATAATAGATAGGAGTTGTCAGCCAGAGACGAGTAGAGAGGTTGCTGGTTAGGAAGCAACAAATGGGCTCTCAGCCATTACAGCCACGAGAGTGACAAGCGAAGCAGCTCCGATAACCGAGCCGACAACCTTGGCGAGTGTAATGAGAGTACGACGCACTCGGCTGTACGGACGCTTAAATACAAGCAGTTGACCAGGTCCTCCTCCACCAATGCACATCCAGCCAGACTTCTCGAGCTTCGAGATTGACTTCATGTACCGGGTAGGATCGCTGACACCGGACAGAACAGTAAACATATCCTGAGGAGCCTTGCTCAGAAATGGAGCAGTGCGGGTTCGAATACGTTTCTGATTAGGAGTCAAAATGACGTACTCATAAGCTGCAGAAGAGTTAGCTGCAGCAAGCGCCGATGCTGACGTGAAAAAGTTTCCCGACGAGATGGATCGCGGATTCGAAGACGACATGGAAGTCGAATAGTCGAGTGCATTCTGGATCCGAAACAACTCCTGTTCATGCTGGGCTTCATCAGCCTTGGCTTCTCGCAAAACTTCCTCGAGGTTAACCATCTCCTCTTTAGTGGGAGAAGAAGAAGAAGAAGAAGTAGACGAGGCTTTGTACTGAGCGCGAATATCTTCAGGCATTAGACTGTCGACTTCGCTGCTGCTGTTGGTAGCACTGGTTCGTCGTGTAGAAGTACTCGCTGACTTGGCTGACTCGTGGCTGTTCTTGGCTTTGGGGTTGATTTCGTCAAAAGACAGTAATCGCTCAAAGTCAGCATTCTCCTTGTACTTTCCTGTCAGCTTCAGCGAATCAACAGCAGTTGCTCTTGACCAGGTAGAATTCGCGCTGTCTTGAGAGGCATTCAAGTTCTGACTCAGTGCGTCAAGTGGTCGATGCGGATGCTCTTCAGCAACGTCGCTGCCGACACGGATGGACGTAGCAGGCGATTGGGCTGTCGAGGTTGATATAGTGGACACAGCTTCAGGCGAGAGTTCTGAGATGTCGGATGCATGGAAGGATTTGGCCCCAGGCGCCTGGGGCGCCTGGGGCGAGCTTGACTTAGCAAAGTCTGCAGATGCTTCGTTGACATCCATCGAGGCAACCGGTTCCGCCGAATAAGCCGTAGACTCGACAGAGGAGTCAGCAAAGTCTGAGCCCTCGGAAACTGGGGTCACAGGCGTGATGGGGATGCTTGAGGGGTGGAACGGTGCAATGGGGACAACGGGTTCGAGTGTAGGCGGTGTGTGGTTCGGCGCGCCAGCGTCGTAGTCGCCAATGGTCATGGTCGGCACTTCGATTGAAGACCGTTGCTCAGATGGCGTAATGACCTTTGAGTCGACGAGCGACGCGTCGGCAGCTTCTGCGCTTGAGCCTAGCTCTTGGAATGCTGTATTGTTGTTATCTCCTGACAGGTCCTTTGCGGCTTCCGAGGGAACCTCAGAAGAGACAAGAGTCGGGTCCAGTGAGTTGTACAGGAGACGCTCAGCACGACGCTGAGCTTTAGCAGCTCGTTTTGCTTCCTTGCGATCTCGCTTCTGCTGCTTTAACGAGCGGTTATCCTGTGGTTCTGGCGAGCGTGGTGATTGGCCTGCCGATTGATCTTGCTGAGACTGCGCTGAAGTAGGCTCGGAGCCTGGGCGCACCTTTCTGAGGCCAATGAGATCAATGGAGTAATCGTCGTCACGAGAACGTGCGTCATTCTCATGCTCACTCTCCTCGGGTCTCTTCGCCCCCTCACGTGCCATAAATCGATAGAAGTGGTGGTGAGGCCAGTGCTTTGAGTGCGCGTCGTGTGCTGCGCCATACACGTCGCGACACCAGTGGACGGTTTGAGGCTTCAGCTTTGAGGCAAATAGTCGGGCAGTCAGCATGGCTGACCAGGGCTCGCGGGTCCACACGCGTCCAGTATGCTGCTCTGGGCCCCAAGGAGCGCGTACACGTTTTGTAGCGTGTGTCTGCGCCTTTGAGGCCCGAATAATGTGTAACCACGGGTGTCTCTCGTACATGGAGGCGAAGACTGATGGGGGAGCCAGCAAGGGCAGGGCAATGTGTATGACCGGAGGGTGTCAGCAGAGGATACCAAAACCAACTGTCAGCAGTGCAGGGTTCAATGCAAACAGAATAGATAAAAATCAACAGGCGAACCTCAAAGAGCAAATACAAAGATAAGACAAGTGATGCGGAAGCAGGTAATTTATATGCGTTATCGCTGCATGCATAGGGTCAGGGCGACCGGGGAGCCTCAATACCGAGAAAGGAGCCTGAACAGGATATCTGTACAGACTTTAAACGACGTGGGAGGGACGGAACAGCATTGATATGCAAGGGTATAATCCTACTGATTGAGAGGTTTCGGGTACCTTCACAGGGGAAGAGACGAGATCATGGAAACAATTGATGTGTATAAGGGTTCACCTCAAGGCTAGGTCTAAATAGTCTAATAGTCTCGACCAAGTGGAGCAATATACCACTAATGGTCATAGCTATACAGAGATGTCACTCGCTATATTTGAATTCCAAGAGCCAATTGAATTCACAGCTATCACCAGTGTCATTTGACGTCATCATGCAGGTCTACAGTTGCTGTGCCGTGCCGTATGCGCATATGGCAGCCTTCGAGGGAGATTTGTGTCGATCTATAGGACAAGAGGACTAAGCTAATCGTACAGGACATATGAGTGCTAAGGGGTACATTTGCATGTGCCCAGGGGTTCATAACTTGACAATCTTTATGGCACTTCCCTGCTGGCACTTCCCCGCCTTTAACCCATACCCGCATCTACCCCGTATTAGCATAATATTGAACTGTTGCCGTCTGAAACAGCTATCTCACACGCATTTCTACTAAAGCAGGATCTAGAGAAACCAACTAGCCTATTCAAAGTGAAAGCCACATGTATGCCTGCTATGACACACGGTCCGTGGTTATTACTGGTTGGCAACAACACCTTCCGTCTAGGAGCCCCTACCCTGTGTTTCAGCCTTATACCCTTTCCCTACACAGCCTTGCAGAGCAGTGCCAAGTATATGGCCCAAGATGTTTTATAATTAACTCTTACTTTTCATCTTTTTATTATTCACTTCGCTCCTTGTCCAAATCCCAGCTGTCACACATCTCAGGTTGTTATAGCCTCGCTTATCCCTCCTCCCATTCTGCTCCTCCCGCTGTTAACACTGTTGCGGCGAGCGGAGTCGTCTACGGTTAAGCGCGGCTGAAACTAAATAGGAGAAGCTGGCATTTGAACTTAGACTCCTACCTACTCTTTACACAACTTTTTCCTCCTGCTTCGCGCATCATGGACTCTGCTGGAGCGACACGCGTCGTGTCGGGCGCTAGTAACCTGTCGGCTACCTCCGGGTCGACTGTCGAGCCGGCAGACGACTCGCTCAATGGCTCGGGCCCTGACACGTCACTCAACGGAGAGTCTGCTGCTTCGCAGGCGCCTTCGTCTACTACTACAACCACGCGTTCTGGACCCTCGTCGTCTTCGTATCTTCTCGAAGACCCCAAGCTCAAGGATATTCTGCTTTCCGACATTGGTTCCGAGTCCCTGCTCGCACGCCTCAAGCAATCGGTCGTTGCTGCTAAAGAGCTGGCAACTTTTGCAAAGAAGTCGGCCGTTTTGGAGAGCGACAGCCTCAGTGCTGTGCGTAAGCTGGCGCGAAATACTCGTGACGCCATCAAGAAGCCCGAGTCGCGCCAAGGCACCTATGTACGCCAGCTTGACGAAATTGTCAAACTCAACGAGCGTTCGTGCGACGTGGGCAACTCGTACGTGGCTGCACTACACATTATGCACGACGAACTGACGGAGCTGGCCAAGGCCGTGGACCGCTCGCGTAAATCCATTAAGGAGACATCGCTGCGCAACGAAAAGAGCCTTCTCGAGTCGGAGCAAGCTGCCGAAAAGGCGAAATCGAAGTATGAGGGTCTCTGTGACGAACTCGACAAGATGCGTACTGGAGATCCCTCCAAGACCAAGTTTGGCTTCAAGCACTCACGAACTCCCCAGCATGAAGAAGAACTCAACAAGAAGGTGCAGGCCGCCGAAACTGAGTACCAGCAAAAGGTAGATGCGGCCCTGCGCGCTCGCCAAGACCAGGTTAACAAGTCGCGTCCTGCCGTCATCAAGCAGATCAAGGATCTCATTCTTGAGTGTGATTCAGGAATCTGCCTGCAGCTCCAGAAGTATGCCAACCTACAGGAGACGCTGGCGCTCAATCGCGGCTTTATTGTGGCTCCCATTAAACCAAAAGGCGCAACTAACGCCAACTTAACGCTAAAGGAAGTTGCTGCCAATGTCGACAATGAGCTCGATCTGTACAACTACGTGCTCGCTGTGCCCAAAACTACCAAGCGCTCGTTAAACCGCCCTGTAATCACCTTCCGCCGTCACCCAGTCATGGGCAACTCATATACAGCCGCTGTTTCGATGAGCACACCAGCTCCGGGTGCTCGCCAGCCAAGCGTTGCCAGCACCATGACGACAGCGACAACAGTCCCTAGCAGCATTGGTGGACCGCAGTCACGCACGCTACCTATCCCACCGAGTGTTGGTGGTGTCAGCAACTCAGTAGGCGCTCCACCTACCTCGACTCCTGGTGCCACGCCATCTCTGCCAACCACCTCTGCCTTTGCTTCGACACCTGGTGCTGACTCGACAGCCGAAAAGAGCTTTGCGTCAACAGCGTCGCTCGACCCCACTCTTGCATCTTCGGCATCGGGAAAGTCAGAAAACTTCCCTCCCGGCACGACGCGGCACCTGCCATCATTTGGCACGCCGCTGGATGTGTTGCTCGATATGGAGGAGGCCGGGGTTCCACGTGTTGTGTTTGAGTGTATCCAGGCTGTGGACCACTTTGGACTCGAGGTCGAAGGCATTTATCGCACTAACGGTAATGCTACTCAGGTGGCTGATCTAAAGGTTCTATTTGACCGTGATGCTGCTGCTGTGGATCTTCTGCATCCTCCTACACACCTGAATGACATTCATTCTGTCGCATCGGTTCTGAAGCAGTACTTCCGTGAGCTACCAGATCCCCTGCTGACGCGCGAGTTCCACACCGAGTTCCTTTCTGCTGCCAAGGTGTCTGATGACATTCAAAAGCGCGATGCCATTCATGGAGTCATCAACAAGCTGCCGGATCCCAACTATGCCACTCTACGGTACCTCGTGTTCCATCTATACCGTGTACAGGAGCGTGAGGCCTCGAACCGCATGTCCATTGGCAACTTGGCGACCATCTGGGGCCCTACGCTCATGGCCACCGACTACACCAATGTCAGCGAGATGGCCATTCAGACTCAGATCATTGAGACGATTCTCGCCAACGCCTATGTCATTTTTGACGCTGAGTAGTGATAGGACTAGTTACTAACGATTTTTTATGTGCAATAATTGAAGATGGTTCAAGGTAAACAACCATCAGATGTTGAGTGAAGTCAAGACTGAAGTGTAGAATACGCTGTGAACTGATATTGAGGAACTCAACTTCCGGTATACCGTCATTAGGACTCATTCATTCATTCAACTCTAGACATTACAACACTACAGGATAAAGCGGAAACCACTGTCGGGCTCCATACCGTCGACAGTCTCGCCCTCGTCGAGCTTCTTGTTGAGACGCGACAGGTGGATGCGGATGATGGTAAGCAAAGCAATGGCAACGGCAACAAAGGCCAAACAGTAGCCGAATCCAGCGTAGTAATGGGGCGAGAACTGCGACTGGAACAGGTACGGGGCGTAGACATTGGGCAGGTTACCTCCAATGTTGATCATGGCAATGGCAGCTGCTCGCTTGATGGGAGGACGAGGCAGAGAGCTGACAGCCCATGCATACGACAGTCCGTAAGAGTTGTAGACCTGGAGAAGCAGCATCATGGCGACATAACGGGGAGCCGTTTTGAGCGTCGAGATGCCGATGATGAAGCCAACCAGCGACAGCAGAGGTCCAATGAGCAAATGGTAGTATCGCTCTCCAGTGCGATCAGAGTGCCATGATACAGCAACAGAGGTGATGGCGACGAGGATCCACGGAGGAACGGTGAGGTACAGCGTCTTGGAAGCGTCGTAGCCAAGCGAGCCCACGATGCTGGGGAATACAGCATTAATAGAGGCAGTTGCAGCTTCAGAGAACAAAGTGCCCAAAAACAGGTACACCTTCTTGTCCTTAAGAGCCAGGCGCAGACCATCAAGAGCCTTCTGAGGTGCCTCACCCTCGGAGTAGTCATCGTCGACCTGACCAACGTCTTCAGTGAGACGAACGACACTTAGCAGTCGCTCCTCTTTGCTGAGCCAGCGGGTAGTTGCAGGCAGCTCGGGCAGAAACAGCATCACAATGAGACCAACTCCAATAGTAAGCACACCTTCGATGAGAAAGAGCCACTTCCAGGCAGGTAGGCCAGCATGGCCATTAAGAGACTGCAGCACGCGCTCAGCGATAAGACCGCTGAAAGCACCGGAGATGAGACTTCCACAATAGAAGAGCGAGTACCGCTTGGCAAGCTCGCTCGATGTGTACCAAGATGACAGATAAAAGGCCACACCAGGGAAGAACGAGGCCTCAAAAATACCAAGAAGAATACGGATAGCCAGCAGGCCACCGTAGGTGTGGACGCCGACAATGGCCAGCGACAGACCACCCCAGACAACCATCATACCTGGCAGGAACAGTTGGGGTTTGCCAATTCTCTCAAGAATCATGTTGGCAGGCAGCTGCATGGGGATATAACCAACAAACAGAATAGCCTGGGCCGTGGAGAACTGCGTAGGCGTCAGGTTGAGGTCCTCCATGATGGTTCCCAGCTTGGCAGCCGCGATGTTGTTACGGTCGAGGTAGTTGAGAATGTACATGATGATAACAGCAGGCAAGATCGTGACATCGAGCTTCCACAGCAGCTTGCGTTCCATTTTGGCGCGTTCCTCAGAGCCAGCTTCTGGGATAGATACACCTTCAAACAGCTGACTGTACTTTCCGAGCTGAGTCGTGGGGGCCTCGAGCTCTCCGCTGTCGCGGCCCTCGACGTGCAATGCGTCGTCCTTGACACCGTCGTAGTTCATTAGAAGAGGCGTTGACGAGGACGAGGAAGCGGCGGGCTCATCAGTATTTATACTCATGACTGCCAAGTGAGGGGGTGACTGACGAATGGTCCCCCCCTCGTCTCCCCCACAAAAGTGAATCAACCGGAGGGCAGGGGTTGGTGCAGGGGTATCTGGTGGGGGGAGGTTCCGCTGCCACTTAGGCAACATGACAGCATTTAGAAGAGAGGAGCTTAGCAGGAAATGTGGGATCATTACTATCTCATCAACCAGCTCATCAACCTTGCTCGGACCTTAATTATTTACTATAACCCCCATCTGAGCACCCCGCCAAGGCAGAGATTCTCCGCCATATTCTTCCGGCTTTTCTCCTTGCAGTAATGACACTGTCGATCGCTGCGATGGGCGGGATATCTCACGGAGTAATTCGCCGGCACCGGCCATCACCATTCACGGATAAACAAGCACGAGAAAAGAGCCCGTGAGGTCATGATAGTATTCATTTGACGCGTCTGTTCCATTTTAATCTGACGTTTTGCAGGTCTCCTTCATCTTTTTCTCGTTTAATGTTCATGTGCACCCCCGCCTATACTTCCGTTTTGGTAGGTTCATTGCTGCTTTGAGACACCCAGTGCGGAAAATGCGGGGTGCTTGCTGGATCGCGGGCTTGGCAGTCAGAAAAAATTCTCCGAATCCCTGTTCTGGTAGTAAGGAGATGTTTCGGGCCGATCTAGATGCGGCGGGGGACCGGTCTAGAACCGTTGAGTCGCTCAACACGTGGAGATGTATGATGAGGTGACACACCAGACAGATAATCTCCTCACGGAGCCAATTACCCCAGTAAATTAAGCTCATTAAGCAGATTAAGCATAACTAACCACCTCTGCGGGTTAATATGTTTCACAGTTTGGGCCGGCGATAATAGCTCTAGTTAGTAAAAGAACTGTACAAGAGTCGTTTCGGCTATTATGCAGTGATCAATGTGATCTTCACGCGGAAAAATTACCACCCGTGGCTAATGACATTGCTATTCCACAAGTTTAATAATCCGGTGATTCTCAAAATAATCCGGTGATTCAAGGTTCGTCATCTGGTGAATAATCCAACGATTCCGTAGATCATGTTTCCCTTTCTAGTTATTTGACTATTATAATGCACTAATATTCAATAAATAAGTAATAAATAAATGGCCATCTTGTCGTACTTCACTGAGCCTCTAGCACTCGAAGCTTCTTCGAAGGACGGTACAGCTTCAACAGCAACGACGACGTGACAACAGACAGAGAGCTCATGGCCATGGCGAGCGATGCCCACACAGGATCGAGTCGAGAGTGGTGGTACGGATAAATGACACCTGCTGCAATGGGAATGCCAATCAGGTTATATACAAAAGCCCAAGCAAAGTTGAACTTGACGCGACGGAAAACGGCACGCGAAATATCAAACAGATACACGAGTGCCTTGAGATCGGATCGAACCAGTACGAAATGCGCCGACGTCAACGCAAGATCTGACCCCGATCCAATGGCAATACCAATGTCTGCAACTGACAAGCTCGGAGCATCATTAACTCCGTCTCCAACCATGGCAACAATCGCACGACTACTGCCAGTTCGGTTTCTGCTGTTGCCTGACTTCTGCAACCAAGACACTTTATCTGCCTTCTCCTGAGGAAGAACTCCAGCAATGACTCGCTCCGGTGCGATAGATACCTGGGCTGCAACAGCTTGGGCCGTCCGCTCATTGTCACCCGAGATCATCCAGCAATCAATGCCTTGTCCCTGTAGTGCCTCTACAACAAGTTTCGATTCGTCGCGGATCTTGTCTGCCACGGCGAGCATCAGGTCGACTGTGAAAGGACCCGACTCATCTGCGCAGGCCAAGAGAATCACAGACTTGGCGGCATTCTGCCACGTAGCCAGCGTCTCCTGCTGCTCCTCAGTGAGCACAACTTCGTTCTCAGTCATAAGACGCTCGTTACCGAGTATAAGACGTGAAATGTTGCGGCTATTGTGAGTAGCACTCGCTTTGCCTGAAACTCCCTTTCCAGCAATATCAGTAATGTCACGAACTTCGACATCGCAAATTGCTTCAGTATCTTCCGCGAATTTCCGCACTGCTATTGCCAACGGATGATTGGATTCGCTTTCAAGTGTTTGCGCTAGTCCAACAAAGTAGCTGACATCATCTCCCTCTGCATCAGTGACCTTGGGCTCACCGCCTTCGGTGAGAGTTCCTGTCTTGTCGAAGCATACGATGTTGACTCTCGATCCCTCCTGGAACGCTTCACCACCTCCACGCGCAAGAATCGCGTATTTGGCAGCCAGTCCAGAACCCACAAAAAGCGCTGTAGGTGCCGCAAGACCAATTCCACAGGGACAGGCCACAACAAACACTGCAATTGCAAATTGAAGCGACCACACAACCCATCCACCTTCAGGTGTATCGAGATAGTTCGCCGGTAAAGCGCCGCCAAGGCCTAGCGACAGCCAGATAATCCATGTCAAAACCGCCAGCAGCACAACCACTGGTACAAACACGCCAGTGACCTTTTCGGCAACTCGCTCGATAGGTGCACGGTGTAACTGGCCCTCTCGAACGACTGACACAATGCTGTTCAGTAGCGAACCCTCCTCAATGGCAGTGACAAGGCCAACCACAGAGGTAGCTCCAGTATTCACCGTACCGGCGTAAATCAGATCACCAATCTCCCGCTTCACATGTCTGCTCTCTCCAGTCAGGGCCGACTCATCAAACGTGGAAGAGCCGCTGACAATTCGTGCATCTGTAGAGCAGAACTCGCCAGGAAGCACCTTGACATAATCACCCACCTCAACAAGATCAATAGGCACCTTCTCAGTCGGAGAGCTGGCAGTAAGAGGCAGCGGTACTCTGTCGTCCTCAGCCTTTGCTTCCGAGTCAACCACTTCACTGTCTTCAGTGTCATCAACTTGGTTGGCCGAGACAGCATCATCCTTGACGAGATTCACCGTATCGGGTCTGAGGCTTCCAAGCATCGACACGGCAGAGGTCGTCTTCGCCTTGGAGTATGCATCTAGATATCTGCCCATGAGAAGGAACAGTGTCAAAAAGACCACCGAGTCAAAGTAAGTCGTTGTAGGACTGGCAGTTCCAGGAGCAACTTGTGCAGTGAGACCTAGCAGAACAATGCTGGCGATATACGCAACTGTCGTACCAAGAGACATGAGCAGATTCATGGACCCGAATCTAAATATACGTCTTTTCCATGAGGTACTGAGACGGTATAGCATCCAAATCTCCTTGATAGCCTTTCTATGGAACAGATCAGCACCAAAGAAGTACACAGGTGTGGCGAGGAAAAAAAGCGCCCAAGTAGACCGCGACACATTTCCAGTCCACATGGGTGCCATGAAGTAAACACGCAAGTGCGAATCTTTCGGAACGAGGTCCATAGCTATAATTCCAATAATAAAAGTGGGGATTGCTGCTAGAAATGTGAGCAGTAGTCGGCGTAGAAGCGCAAGCTGCTCCGCCTTGCGTAGCTGTTCGCTTCGCTGCTCAAGCGTCAGAGGGTGAACAATCTCGACATTGAATTGCGAAGATATGGTCTCAAGATCAGCGAGGATTTTGCGGATGGTGACATCAGGCGGGCTCGGAGTGTAGGTGAACTTGATGAAGGGGTGTTTCAAAGAAATAGGATTTACAACAACGACACTTTCACCGTGTGATTTCAGCATCTCTGTAACATTTTCAGGACAGTGCTCGCAATACATGCCCTTGATAGCAAGATTGACCGTTCGCTTTGCCGAAGTTGTGACAGAGTCTATCGGCACCAGTTCTGCCTGCTCAAAGTCGTATCCAGTGTCTTCAATGCGTTCCTTCAGCTTGGCAATACTGTCGAGATCATCGACGATGAACGTAGCTGAGTTCGTCAAGAGCGAGACTTGTGTGTCTTTGACAAAAGGCAGATCGTCGGCCTGGGATTTGATGGCCGAGGCACACGAGGCACAAGTCATTCCCGAGATAGCGGCCGTCAGTTTCCAAGCTCGCGAAGACTTTGACGGTGACAAGTCCACAAGGTCACAATCGTAGCCCATATCGTTGATCAAATCGCGAACAGCAAGAGCCGTTTGTTTGTCGCTGACGGTCATGGCCGCAGACTTGTTGATAAGGTCGACGGCAATCTCGCCATGCTGTGGGTACTCGTCGGACACAGCGTTCTTGATGGACGTCGAGCACGCAGCACACGTCATTCCTGCAACCGCGTAGACAGCTGTGAAAGTCTGTGGAGTCAGGAGCGAGTCTACGATAACGGGAGTTTCAGCTGAGTCAGGCTCAACGACAGTTGTATCTGAGTCGTCCGAGTCATGATGAGACCCAGACAGATGCAATAATTCCTTGACGGCAGTTGACAAATGATGCGATTCTTCTTCACGGCACTTAACACAGGTGCGTTTGTGCGCTTTAGAGCGTTTCCATGAGTGAACCTTTGTCGAGGCCCAGGTCCATGGTGCAGGAGTAGACGAGTGTGGATGCACAGGTGACAGCTCAGATGAGTCGTCAGCTTCCGCCTCTTCAATAACATCATAGCCTTCACGATCCAGAATCTTGGCTATCATGTGACGCGACACCTCTCGTGGCGCTACAATTGATACACTGTCATCATAATGTGATACGTGAACCTCTGCTATCCTAGGGTCCAGGTTGCGCAGAAGATCGTATACAGCACGCTCGCAGCCCTCACAATGGAGATTCCCCACCGTAAAGGTGTAAGTAGCGAGCTCCATGGTTCAAGAGACTCTCAGCAACTTTAAAGGTAAAAGTGACTTGAATCAAGTTGAAAGATAGGGGATTAAGTCTGCGGCACAGATGCACTTTATATTATCAGATCAGCATTTGTCAGCCTTGCGATATTTTCGCTGCCTGCAGCCCGATTAGGCAAATAAATGGAGCGAAAAGCGCGCACCACTTCAAAGGGAGGAGGGGATCTTCTTGGCAAGAGAATGGACACATTAAAATAGGGTGCATGGCCACATTACTGGCACTGGGTAGGACGTTCGAGACTACTTTTCAAGCTCACAGATGCCAGGAGGTTGACTTTACAGGGGGTTATTTCTTACTTGTATATGTCACGTGATATGTATCTCACGTGACTTTTAACCTATAAGTATCAAAAGGTTCACTGGATGCTCAATTGAATCCCTAGATAACAGCGCTTTCACGTGTACAGCTCCATCTGCGAATTTCAGCTTGTCATTGTGGTACATTGCTATATGCGGGTCTATAGATATGCTCTTGTATAGAATGATTCTAGAGCACAATAATGAATAGGTTAAACTGAATCTCCCTCTAGGGTACAGGCTACTCTTCGGCAATGCACCGACGATTAAACTGACCGCGAGAGTTGCCAGGAGACATAGTTCGCGACAAAAGATCCGGAGAACCGGCATGTGGTATGGGAATATGGCCTGAAACTCGTGGGCTAGTCGGACACGCTGCAGGACGTGGTGCAGCACGAGGTGGAATGGGAGGCTCACTCTCCAACGACAAGGACGTACTGGGGGGCAGAGCAGCGACAGGTACGGGCATTGGAATAATAACGTTGATGAGGTTGCGAAGCTCGAAACGTGAGCCCTTGATACTCAAAACAATGTCTTTGGAGCCGATATCCCGTAGGACCGACTTGACGAATCGTCCCATGGCACGCACAAGTCCTACTGACAGCGACACTATGCCCGTGATACCTTGGGAGATGAGCTCTGCTCCATGCGACACTTCACGGGGATCGAACCCGTCAGCCGCGAACTGATCGCTACTGGGGCTGGCCCGGCGTATACGCGCATCTAGCCCCGACGGACACCAGTACGAGACGTCGGCATTCTCGGTGAGGTACAGCTCCGGATACGAACCTGTTGTCTCAAAATCTTCGAGGAACCGACGTAACTGGCTTTCGTTCATCACAGGGACACTCCGTCCCTTGACAACATAGTACAGTGGCACTCCATACTGTTGAACAATCGAGCCGTAGTCTCCAGTACGAAGTACAATTGAATACGAGCATCCGGAGATATGCAATCGCACGCCGCTGTCATCCTTGTCCATACGAGACATGAGACTGCGTATAAGGTGGGCAAGCGGATTTCGATATAAATGGAGCCGAGATTCCGTTGAATGCCAACTTTATAATGTTCGTGGCCAATTCCGGTTCAAGGCAGGTCTCTGAGAATAATGGCGACGCTGGTGAACTTGAGTGCGAGCAGCTAGAGGAAGATTCGGGGCATCTATATTGCGTGAAACAACCAATCAATTTCATAATGTACAACGATTATGGTCGCACGAGCTGGCCCATAATCGTGTATCAGGCGACATGTGGTCACAATCTAGAAATAACACAAACGACACTCCTCACCGACTCATAGACAGAGCAAGCACAATCACAGCTTGAGCTCTTTGATGGGAGTCTCGTCAAAGTTGTACTTCTTGGTGGCAATCCACGTCGATGCGTACATGTTGACACGGTCGATGCTCTTGCCAGAGAAGCGCGTGGCCGCAGCCTTACACGTGAAGCCATGAGACTCAAACGTCTTGATGTACCAGGGGCTCTGGGACGATGAGCGAAGCATGACGCGGCCACCCTTGGCCATGGATCGGTTAAGAGCCTTGATCTCGGCCACAGCCAAGTCGCCGCCAGGCGTGAACCAGTCCATGTGATCCATAATGATGGCGATGGTGAGGCTGGCTGGAGCCAGGCGTTCTGACACATCATTGATGGTATCAGTGTGAAGACGGATCTTGTCAAGGGCCTCACGGCGCTTGGCAAGGTTGAAGTAACCCTTCTTGGTGATGTAGTCAGGGCAGTTTTTGGGGGAGTACTTGCCCTGCAAGCACAGGTGGTAGAAGTAGTTGTCATCAGCAATGACGCTGCGCGAGATGAGCGGGTCAATGGTGTCAATGATGTACTGCAGAATACCACCCTCGATCATGGCAGCCTGGTTAAGCGGCACACCGAGGGCCTTCCATAGGAAGATGGGGTTTCCCAGCAGAGCACGGCAAATGAGCGGGTTGAACAGCGCCGGCTTGATGGTCTTGGTCCAGATGGCCTGCTGCTCCTTGATAGTCTGGGCCTTGAGCAGACGCTTGACGTCATTTTCAAGTCCCAGAGCCTTGAAGATCCAGCGAGCAAGGCGAATAGCCCAGCGAGTGGAGCCCGTGTCGTACAGACCTTTGCCTGAGAAGGAGCGCTCGCCGTTCTTGATCCAGAACTGCAGGGCCACCGAAGACATATGCGGGGCCAGGCGGCTGATGAGCAGGTCGGTGAAGTTATCGTAGCGACCCTCACCAAACAGCTTCCACACCTCTTCGTAGGGCAGGCAGCGTAGTGCCGCCAGCTTCAGCTCCATAAGATGGTTCTGGTGCGGGTTGAGGTCGACTCCGTGGATACGCTTCGGCGCACTGTCGAGAGCAGCATACGATAGGATGTTGTCACCCGCCGAGGTGATGGCCAGCACCACATCGTCGGGGGTGAAGTTAAGCAGTGCATGGTCCTCACGCGGGTCCTCCCACGTGAAGGCATAGATGTACTGATTGTTGAACTGGTGGTACTGAGGGTTCTCAGCATCGTAAAAGATGCGCCAGATCTCTAGCTGGTAAAAGAACGAAGGGTATGGCAGGTTGTGCTCCATGTTGATGACAGTGGCTTCGTAACCCTTTGAGCGAATCTGGATCTCCTGGGTGGGGTCGGAAGCGGCCTCGGAAGGTGCGAGGTAGGGCGACTCGGTAGCCAGAGCATTGAGACGGTACATAATGTCGGGCGAGCGATCCTTGTCGCAGCCGATCCACACGTAGTAGGGAATGCCGCCTAGCGACTTGTTGCGCATGTTGAGGCTCTTGACAGTTCCAAAGCGGTACTCAAGGTAGTCGCGACGCGACGAATCGAGGTAGACACGGTCAAACTCGAACCACAGACGCCAAAATGTACGTGACAGCCAGTTTACGTGACGCAGCAGGATACCGCCGACCGAGGTAGCACGGCCGCTGAGGGTAGCGTTGGACTGCACGTAAAAGTCGACGACAGAGAAGATCGTGTCCTTGCCAACAAGCTGAGAAATCTTGTCAATGAGCGAGTAGTAGCCGGGGATCATGGACAGCGAGTATGACATGGTGATGAGATCAGCGCAGTCACGGCCGTCGGGGAGCTGGAAGGTGGAAGCATCGATGCACAGCACATGGACGTTTGACCAACCGCGGGCTTCGAAGCGAGCGCGCGCCACATCGCACAGCGAGGGCGACAGGTCGACAAGGTAGATAGCCTTGAACTGGGAGATGGGCAGGGTGTCGTTCATCTGCTCAATGTTCCAGCCAGTGCCGCCGCCAAAGTCGACCCAAACGAGGTCGGACTTCTTCTTGAGGTGGGCAACGCTGAGAGCCAGCATGGCCTCACGGCCCTGCAGCAGCTTGGATCGCGTGGTATCGTAGATACCTGCCTGACCCTTGTAGAAGCTCTCGAGAGCCTGTTTCTGGTCCGAGCCAGCATGGCCAATGGGCTTGAGAAAGCAGGACCAGCAGAACTGGGCCACAGCCTTGGCTGAAGGGTTGGTAAGAGCGAGAGCGATGCCAACCACGACGGCAGCAGCCACAAAGTAAGTCAGCATGTTGAAATACTGGAAAGAGAGACTCGTGAGGGAGGGGCTTGAGAGTGTGTGTAACACACTTGACGACAAGAAGAGGCTTCCAAGGGAGAAGAAGGATTTGAACAGATGAAGACAAGAGTTTTCAACTGCAAATACTAGTGTAACACTGGTGGTGCGACCTCGTGACGATGCTGAATCTAACGACTGACAGCAACAACTTCCACTAGAGATCGATAACTCAACGATGGTACTAAGGGGCTATTTGCCATGGACAGGGGCCCCCTTATATACCTGAAATTTGTTGAGTAGACGCGACCCGCGCCCGTCACATGCTACTTAGATGCCATGTGCGCTATTAGGAGGGCCTTGCGGGGATATCTCACATTGAGGCTAATATCAGCGGCTGAGCATGGCGCTTTGCGAAGCACAGTTAACCAAGGCCACACTCCTCTACGTTGTTCAATGGCACTACCACTGATTCACAGCATCCATTGACACCTCGTCGGCTCATTCTGGGTCTCGTGGTCACTGCGCGTCTCGGCTCAATCACTTCAATTGTGGGTGCTACGATTTAGGTGGAGGCATGCGGTTCAGGCTCTGTTTCATTGGCCAAACGGCCGCGCGGCTTCCTGTCAAGAAGGCACCCTGCATCCAGCCGTAGAGCACGAGGGAGCACCGTTGAGTGCGAGTGTGGGGGAGAGAACGTGGAGGGTGTCACGTAGACGTGAAGGTGTCGGTCTACCTCGTCTACCCGCTCGCTGTGACCAACTACACACCAAAATGCTTCGAATTGACTTTGAGCAGTTTACAATCCAGGCCCGGCCACTTACCGGATCTCCACGCCCACCCCCCCTCAGGCACAACTTCCACGGCACACCCGCTGCCCCACATCCAGTGGCCGTGGGTCGCTGCAGCATGTGCACGTTATCGAGCACGCGGAGGTCCCAGGAGGGCCAAGAGATGAGAGCATGTGCGCGCGGCTGGCGCGGGGGAAACGGTTAGGAGGGTATGCGGTAAAGGCCCGGGACTGCCGCAGTGTGTGCGGCTTGACGCGATTGACGGGTGCTAAAGTGCCTGTTTTTACGCGATTTGGGCCCTATTTGATCCATTTCTGCGAGATCGCCGAGTTACGCCTGCCCAAAATGCGGCTACATGTCCCCATATTCCACTGCTCTGCTCATGTAGCTATTTATACCCTATTTCCGACGAATACCCTTCATACCGGCGCGTCTCTTATCATGCATGCACTATATGCAAGTTTAAGGCGTACCAATTAAAACGGCTCTATGCGGCGCTTCATCATGTATATTACTTTGGCAGTCACAGATGACTAACATATTACCAGGTACGCGTATCCTGTGACTTGTAATCATATAGATTTCTGTGACTAATGATGAGTGCTGTGATAGAACCGGACTGTTAGCACTGGATACTACTGTGGCAGCTAGACCTACGCAAATCAACTAAAATCATCATATTTCACACAAATATCGTGTAGACCGCAACAGTCATGATAAATGCCCAAATGGTAACGTCATTAGCGCGACCTCCCAGTACTCCATTCGACAAATCAGCTACCTGCCCCGATATGTCCTATTGATTTTGGTACCAGGGCCCACCAACACATTCAGCTACGGTGAGCTGTTGGCGGCCTAGTAGCCGAGATATGTCAATGCCCGCTTGCACTGTATTATTTGTAGAGTCATGTTCAAGAATTAATCCACCCAATCGATGAGTCTGCCACGAGTGCACATCGTCAAATACTTCAACAATTGTCTTGGATGCATCGTTGAGTCGCCAGTCAAAGGTGTCTCGATCCCAAAACACAGCCGTCAGTCCAAACTGCCGCGAAATGGCCCGGACACGGTCGTCAATGCCTCCATACGGAGGACGAAAGTACTTGGGGACGATGCCGGCAGTGGCATTCATTGCCCAAATCGACCACTGCAGCTGAGCAGCAATCTCTTCGTTTGAAAGACTCGGCAGGTGAGCATGACTCCATGTGTGTGTAGCTAGTAAATGGCCCGCAGCGTGCTGTTGGCGAAATATATCTGGATACCTCACGACATTGATGCCTTGGGTGAAGAAGGTGGTTCGTGACTTCAACTTACCGAGAAGCTCAATGGTATGAGGGCTCGGTCCATCATCAAAAGTCTGAGACATTATGGGACATGTCACAATCTCGTCTGTAGCAACGCATCTGTAGCAGTCAAATGAGCAGTCTGTTCGTGAGATTCCTGAACAATCACCCAGTTTGCGGGGTAAAATATTGGTGGGGACCTGAGACAGGTCAACTCCAGGAATTGCAATGTAGGGAGGACGTTCTGCTGGCCATTGGTTCATGTTCGTGATCCGTTGTAGCCACGATGGTATCCCTGTAGGTGCTTTGAACGGCGACATTCCGGGGGCAGGAGCGGTGTAGTTCGAGTTCGCAGCATGGGTAGTGCCTATCAACAAACCGACCAGTCGGCTGAACAGCATTCTTGACTAAAATGTCTCGTGGTGAGACTGGGGGGGGTCAGGAGCAATGACGATTGTTGCGTAGAGAAATCAGGTTAGGCACAAACAGTTTGTGTCTTTTATATCTATCCACCATAATCTATACATGTTTTATTTCAGGGTGGCCCATAACGAGATTAATCCGCAGCAGCGGTCCAACGAAAGCTGCTACTTTTTTGGTTCGTGTTAGGACAACCTTGAATCATAAACGGTTTTACAAGTCATCATGTCCAAGAGATTCGGCTCCGTGTGGTCGGCCACCGGGGACAACCACCACGTATTCAATAAATAGATCGCCAAACTGATCATGATTGCCATGGATTGGCATGCCTTTATGCTTGATGATCTCGATCTCGCCGTCTGACACAGCGACACCGGGCTTACGTGCAAGGTGCACCGACGAGGTACCGTCAAGGAACGGAATCGTCTTATTCCAGCCACCGTGCACAGCCTGGTGTGCACTGAGCAGCTCGCGGCGGAACAGACTTGCGCCACGGCGCCGGTATCCCATGTTGTTCTCACGGTCTTCTTCAATGCGAACAATGAGATCACCAGCGTCCCAGTCGGGCGACTGGTCGGCCTCTCCGGGGATACGGTAGTCAAATGCCTTAGGGGATCCTGGATCAATGACGACGTGGTATTGGCGGTTCTCACGAATGACTTTGGAGCCATGGCACACTGAACACGGGTTTGAAATAAGTCTCCCCGACCCCTTGCACTTATCACAAGCCGTCTGAATTTGTTGAAACATGCCTGGTGCCAGCTGGTGTCGAATTACCTGGATACCGTGACCCTGACACTGCGGACATGTGTGTTCCTGGCCGTCTGCAGAACCTGTTCCATCGCACTCGTCGCAGATACCCTGGAGGTTGACTGTCAAATCAATTGTTGTTCCGCGGTACGCATCAACAAGTGTACATGTTGCAAATGTCTGTACATCACCTCCTCGCTGCGCCCGATGCTGTCGACCCCCCTGGTTTCCGAAAAAGTTGGAGAAGATATCAAATGCATTCCGCATAGGGTTCTCACCGCCGTGGCCGAGTCCGGCTTCTCCGTATCTGTCGTATTTGGCACGCTGCTCCTTGTCTGATAGAATTTCATATGCGCCGGCAATCTCCACGAATTTCTGCGCTGCTTCGTCATTTCCGGGGTTCTTGTCGGGATGGAACTCCTTACTCAGCCTTCGATAGGCCTTTTTGATATCCTTGTCGGTGGCTGATTTCGGCACGCCGAGGATCTTGTAGTAGTCAGCGCCAGCCGCCAGTACCTGTAAGAGTCCTACAAGTAGTAGACCTAGCAGAAGACCCGTTTTCATTGTTGTAAGGGTGGATCAGTCAAAGGGGTTCCCGGTCAAAGTTATGCCAAATGGCCTTTTCAGGCCGGAGGAGCGGCTGACTTTTCAGCCGTATTGTCACGCCGCATATCACGTGAACGCGCGCTGTAATATATATCTGTAGTAGTATGCTCATCTTTCTTGCCATTAAAAACTGCATTGGATGCTCACCTGTTGTCATCCTTGTGTATTGTTTTCGTATTAGCAATGCACGAGGTTATCCACTTGTCGCTCTCATCGCTGTCAAACCACGTCCACAGCCACTTCTACAATGCACAGGAGTCATACTTCGTTTATACTGACGAGGATTCGGCTAGATCGCTCGTTGATCCGACAGTTCGCTTCAGGCCTGGCAAAGAGTACACTCCACGAGCACTTCTATGGGACCTCAAGGGCGGGCTTGGCTCAATGCGACATTTGACAGGATCCTATAACGAGCAACCGGTAACTACAACGTCAGCATGGGACACTGTGAGTGAGATCCGGCAGTCGCCAATTCGACAGAGCGCATACCAGCAAGCTCTGGACGCTGGCCAATTCGACACAACGCTTCCTCTTGACAAAACCAACACTTTGTATTGGTCAGATTATCTACGGATATACTACCAGCCAAGCTCCTTGGTAACATTATCAGACTGGGAAGTGGACCCTGCCAAGTACCCTCTAGGACGGCCTCGCGGAGGCGCTTCGTCTCAGCAGTTCCGAGGCTTCGATATTGGAGTCTCTCAATGGGAACAGTGTATGACTGAAAGTGATCACGAATATTTGGACACCTTGTTCCGGCCTATTCTCGAGCAGTGCGACGGCTTGGCAGGCCTCAACATCATGACTCAGGTGGACTCTTCATGGGGGGCCTTCTCAGCTCAGGTGCTGAATGCCATAATAGACGATTTTACACCAAAAGTCCCCCGCTTTGTCTGGGGACTCTACGACTCGGATATCGACCGCTACGACAACAACTCCCGCTCGTATAAACCCAAAAAGATGTCTCTTAACGACACCATCTCTCGCATCCGCACGACAACTGCCCTCGTTGATCTTGCATCTCTATTCATCCCTCTTGCACCTCCTCAACAGTCGTTTCTTCCTAATCAAAAGTATCCGTTCGACAGGGACAGCAACTGGCTTCTGGGTGCTGCATATAATCTACCGTACGAGTCGGTCTCGGTGCTTTCGAGTCTACGTGGCCAGTCCAAACGCTGGTCTCTTGCTGATATCGAAAACTCTCTTCTGCAAGGCTCTAGCCGCAAGATTGTATCATGTGTGTCGAGTCGTGAAGTTGGAACAAACCTGGATTCAATCGCGGCCCGCGGACTTTCATTCACAAGCGCAATGGCAGGAATAAACGACCACCAGAGCAACTATGTGTTCTCCAAGCTGGGAATTCTACGTTCGGCTAATGCAGGCTTTTCGGGGCCCCAGGCAGATCCAAACGCTGCTGTTGAGGTACCCTCTGGCCAATCTCCTTGGGATCTGTATGCGACAGCCAAACCTGAGTCGGTCGATTCTTGGGCTGCTCTAGATGAAGAGAAGCTTGTCTCGGAAGGAACTTCGTCGTCTGCAATCACCAAAATTGACTGTCCACAGTCCGTCACCGCTATTTCATCGACGCCGCCATATTTGTTGTCCACGGGCTCTCTGTACACGGATCTCACTGTCTCGTCATCAACGTCAAATCAGCTAGAGAACATGCTGACATATGTCTCGCGATTCCACCGAGACACTGATGACCGTGAAGAGCTCAAGGAGACCCTTGGAACGCTGGCCAGCGAGTACAAGTACGGTTACAGCGATGATGAGCTTGATATATGAGGCAGTCTGTGCCCTATATCTCCAAGAAGGCTCCTAGTTCATCGGTCAGTACTATCTGGGACGTTTTCAATAAATAATCATAATAAGTTCGTAGTATAAAACTGATAAATAACGAGATCCGATCAAAAGACAGTTACTGACGAGACCGCATCGGCCTTGAGAACTTCAAAAACGCAGTGATCGGCTCCATACAAGTGAGTAACTCCCCAGTCATTGAGGTCTGGCAGGTCCGAGTCGTCACCGACAAGCTCGACACTAGAACTGGGCGATTCAATTGTGTGATCAAGCATCATGGGTCGACTTGAACCCGTGTATGACTCTCGGTACTCGGAAAATGCATTCTCAGAGTTGACGCCATCCGGCATCGTCCAACGGCAGCGCTTATACTTCTGGAATCCCAGCGATGTAGGAACATTGCCGTGGAAGATTATCTTCACGACCGTGGGGAAGGTGGCCGACATGTCAAAGCAGATATCGACGCCCAGTGCGAAGTAGTTGAAGAACACGAGATCTGTCGATTCATGGCCCTCGGCAGACTTGACTGCGCGCTTGGCTTCTGCGGGATTGTGGATGGCTAATCGCGAGTCCTGCTTGAAGACACGCTCTTGAGGGGGACCAAGAACCATGATGACGTCCTGCATCGTCGATGTCCCAATAACAATAGGTGCCTTGTCGACCTTCGGATGACGCGCAAAGGAGAAGTCGCATGTACGATCCATGCGCTGTGTTAGGCTGGGCAGAGATTCATGTGATACAAGCGTACTTACGTCGATCTTGACTGTGTCAATAATCACTTTGTCGGCGTGCTCACTCGACAAGATAAGTTCTTTAAAGCCTGGTATCTGCGACGACAGTTTAAAGATATCCGTGCGGGCATCGGGCCAGCTGTGGCCATGGAAGATAGCCATGGCAGCACATCCCGGCGCATCTCGTGGTACTGTAAGCAGTTTCTGAATGTCGTCAGGTGATTTACCGGCCACCTCGTCGTTGGGCATGTCGAACATGAATGCGACGCCTGGATATGACAGCACGTATTTGCCCGACTTGGCGTCATACATGCCTGGGTAAGTGGGTCCGAAGGCTTTACTGTAGATCTGCTTGTAGGTGAGCGTGTCGTACTTTCTGCGTTAGATACGGTGATGAAACGACGCGATGCGCCACTGCCTTTGTGCAGCACTTACGCCAGCTGAGTGCCCTTGTAGGTGAAGGTGACCTTGTCCCAGGCAAGTACCTCAATGAGTCGCAGCAGTTGCTCTGCTCCGTCAAAATGCATTCGAATTCCGCAAGAATCGAGCACCACAATGACGGGGTGGTATGTGAGGTCCTGTTTAGCGTGGATGAGGTGAATGTGCGGGTACTTGTCGGGTCTTGCTCGTAAGTAGCGAACTACCGTGTACAGAGGCGTTCCGAGCCAGAACGGGCCTAACGCCTGTCCTGGGTAGACCGCCAGAGACTCCATCGTGCTGTAAGTTGATCCGTACGCTTTGTGTGGACTGATATCCGTTCAGTAAACTTGACTCTCAGGTTCTCTTCTTTGTTAAAAAATATAAAGGCAAGATCGAGCTTTACCTCATCGGCTCTTCGATACCAGCCGTCCGGATATATGCATGCTAGATAGCAGATATAGGTTATATACACGAGGCGGATTCTAGCATAATAAGCAGAGCAGAGTGAAGCAAAGATAAGCTGTTGGAAATAACAGACGAGTCGAATTTCGACAAAAAACAATGATACAAAGACATCTAACAACGAATGCGAGTAGATTAATGCTATATAAACAGGAGGACGCGTTCGATTATTCCTCCTCGTCATCATCAACTTCTTCCATCTCCACAACCAGACTACCATTAGGCCAGACTTTAGGCTGCTCGCGAATAGGCAAATCCTCGGCGTCAAGAACAGCTCTTGGGATTGGACAAACGAGCTTGAACGAATATGTGTGCGTGTAGTCCGCGGGTGCAGAAGTATCTGCCACCTCGTCGAGCTCGCCTGACGCAAGCTTCACTTGCACAAATGCATACAGATCATCAAGAGTCGTAGAATCTGCAAACTTCTCAATAACACGCTCGCCCGATGGCATGCGGATACTGACACGAGTAGTCGGCGCATCGGTGCTGAGCTGCGACTTCTTGGTCAGCTCGCTGCCTCTCCATTTGATCCACTGCAGTCGCTTCTGTGCGAGCAGACGCTCCTCCTCTTCGCGCTTCTTGCGTTCGCGCGCCTCGTTCTCAGCACGCTCAGCTGCCTCCTCGGCAACCCGCTGGCGCTCACGGTCCATGGCAAGACTGCGCTCGTACGCCGACTCTTGCTGCTCTCGGATCTGCCGTGTGGCTTCCCGCTCCTGTCTATCAAGAACAAGAGAGTAGATTTTAGGTGCATGTGACTCCATCTTGTCTTCAACTGTCGACACGAACTCACTGGCATGCAGCAATCCAGCTCCCTGAATGCGAGCCAGAACTGTCATCACGAGGACTGGTGACGTAGGTGACCGCGGGCTGGGGGCCACGAGTGCACAAAACGGGAACTTGGTAACGCCAAGTCCACTAGCCACTTGGTATGCCTCGCTTTCATGTACATTACCGACCCACAGCAAGATGTCGTCTCGGTTGAGCAGCTCGAGAACTTGTGGGTCTAGCAGCACCTTGGTGTTGAACTCGACGGTATAGTCGTGCTCCTCTGTCTGTAGAATCACGATAAGGTACTTGAGCTCCTTCTTGGCCGTTTCCAGTGCTGCACTGTAGCCACCTAAGAAGAAGGGTACTTTGGTGCTCTCAGACATCTTTGGCCCGTACACCTCGTCAAACGACCGAATGAACCGAGCAGCAGCGTTCGTGGCATAATCGCCCGACTCTCCTCCTGTATGTGTGGCAGTGCGGTTTGCTGGATAGTAGCCCGTAAGACGGGGCAAAATGGGGAACATCCAGGCCAAAAAGTACATGACTGTATTGAAGGCCTTGAATCCAACCTTAAATGGCGCAAACAGAACCGTTTGGATAATGCTGAATCCAGACATTGGAGCTCCACCCGTCGTGAAGATGCCTCCAGAAGGATTGGCGACTCGCGGCGCAATGTCGTGTTCTATGTCGTCTTCGGGGTCCTCAACAAGCACCGACGGTGTCGATGTGTGGCTTGGCCGTGGCGGCACGTCGGGAGGCGCCGGGGCCGAGCCGTCGAAATGAGCCATTACTGCGGCCTCCACATTCCAATTGACCGATGATAGCAACACTACGGCAAGACGTGTGTCTTCGTCCCACGAAGTTATCTCAGTAAACGATTTGAACGCCTCGACCTGAGAGGCTGTAAGCCCAGCAGGGGGCTCTAGAGAAGACATGGTCTTCTAAGGCGACCAACACAACAAGCAAGAAGCAAACAAATCAAGTTATCTGGAACCACAGGTATTCTGAGCCAAAGTCGAATTGCTACTGTCGAAATGCCTTTAACTGTTTGCACCTGATCAACTGTTGAAGTGATTAAGAGGATTACTTCTAGAAACGAAATGTACATCTCATATCATATCAGGGCAGGGGCGCTGACCCCAGTCTCTTTGCTCTAAGTGACGTAGGAGTCTACGAACCTGTCAATAAAGAGTAATATTCGGGAAGAATCGTCGAACTGGTGGTAATATGATTTGAAAAGTACTGAAGTAAGCTCAGACTTCCAGCTTGTTATTTTTTGGTGTTGTCGAGTAGCTCTAAATAACGTCTTCAGCTTAAAGACGATGAGGACTATGCAACAAAAATATGGAACTTCCGTTCCTCAGCTATGCTTTAACAGCTATCATAGCACGAGGTAAGCAGTTAATAACAACTAATGAGGTGAAAAGGTGATGAGGTGTCGTTCCAGTCGTAAGGTATCTTCAACACTCTTACCGTTACAAGGGCCCAGGCAAATGAAAGCACATGGATTTCTATTACAACCTACTGTTACTGTTGACACAGAAAAATATTACGCGGCAGTAGAAAATTACATTAACGTTACAACATACTGCTTAGTAGATGCGGAAAGGAGGACCCATGGTCGACTTGATGACGAGGGATCCAACGTTCTGCCAGTTCTTCTTGAGCAGAGAGACAAGGAAGTTCGAGGCAAGCATGATCTGCGAGATAATGGCATCCTCCTCCATCTCAACGTGTCCAACAGCGACAGCCAGGCACAGAACCTTCTTAAGCTGGAACTTGATGGTGGACTTGACCTCAGTGATCTTGGAACCAAGGTCCTCGTTGTGGGAAACGGGGGTGGGGAACTTTCCGGCCTTGGACAGCTGGGGTCCAAGCAGACGGGGAACCTGCTTGATCAGGACCTCAGAGGCAACGAAGGCGTTGTACTTCTTGGCCAGCTTCTTGATGAGCTTCTTGTTCTTATTGAGCTTCTTGAGGTCATCAACAGACATAGCATCAACACCAACAGACTTGGCACGGTCAACGTCAACAGCATCTCCAAAAACGCAGATGGTCATGTTGGGACGAGGGACCTGAGGAAGCTTGATGGATCCAGAGAAACGCTTGTCACGCTGGGGGTCGTAGTTCTTCAGACCAACCTGAAGCTCAATGGTCTCGAGGAAGTTACGCTTCTTCTCGTTGGACTTCTCAAGGAGCTCCTTGACATTGCCACGGACTCCGGCGACAGTAATCTTGGACATTTTGACTTGTTATACGTCTCCCAATCGAGTTGGTATTTTCCGTAGTTCTGTGAAGAAGAGAAGAAGAGATGGAGTTTTGGGTTGAGTATATTGAAAAACTCCCTATGCATGCAGCCCAATTAGGAAATAACAGTCACCAACCAGCTCAGCTGAGTAATTTCTAGCACGTAGCTATGTGGTTAAGGGTAACGGCAACCCCTGCATAATTAGGGTCCCACTTCATTCATTTCGGGTAGGTCACCCTAGACCGCATCCAATATATAAGGGCCACCAGAGCTTCTCTTGTTCTTCGGGGGGATTTCTCCCATTTGGCTTGAGCCATTTTGGGTGATAGTAGTACCATTCCTTGTAATTTTGTGGTTGCTTCGGGACTTGAACCGTTGCTCCACTCTTACGGCAAGTCTTTTTGACTCTGCTTTTATGACAAGTATTCTTTCTTGTCAAACCGAGTGGCAACGCTCGGAACGTTTGCGTGCTCTGACTACCGCTCCCCTTGTAGTCATAGCGCAGACTAACAGTGTGACAATCAGCATGACTGCTTAATTGTATGTTGACTGAGTGCTCACAAGTTAAAGGAATGGTATGCCCCCCGTTCTTCTCAGGGATGGCCTCAAAACCGTCCCTGGTGTTGCTTGCAGTAATGCAAGTTCGGAGCTCATATGAGCTGCGCTTTGCGTGGATAGGCGATATGACTGGGTAGTCATGTACGCTGGTTGCACTTCGATGGTGTGAGTTGTCACTAGCTTGCATACTTGGAATGTTGCACGAGGACCAGGTTAATGATTGCCTTTATCCAGGTCGACGCAGGTGTATGTACATCTGATGTTTTGCCGCAGAGAGGCATGAAACTTTGAAGACTTATGATAGTTTTCTGTTCACTGCGATGAGAGATACCACTGGACTCGTCACGTGGTTCGGAGTAGCTGAGAGCGCGGAGATTGCACTTTAACAGGTTATGGCTTTTTTGTTACGACGGATATGTCGTGTCGTGCCACTATCAAAGAACCAGTTTGTCGTAATGTGACAAAGTCCGTGACGATGGCGGAACGCCATTGCGCTGCTACTCGATGATTTGGGAATGTCGTTTGATACGAGTTCCTGGTTATACTGTCAGAAGATTAGTTTGACACCATTCTTTTCGTGACAACGAATGGATGTGAAGTTCCAACGGTGCAGTGAGTTGGTATGTTGAACGGAACCATGGTACATTGAATGAATACCGAATGGTTGAATGAGAAAAACCGCCACGGTTGGCAGTATGGAAGACGGTTTGCTGAAGCCTTATCAGTGATCGATATAAGGTATCTGGTGTCTTCAAAAACGGCAAGAGAAGAGGATCCAAGGCCCCAAGAGCGGATGTGTGGATGAAAGATACGTGAAGATGAGACAGCCTGTTGGGCAGTTTTGAAAGTACGTCAGAATGATTGAATCCCGAGGATGGGAGAGCCTGACTGTCTCGAAGCGGTAGAGGTCAGTGAAAGCCTAGGAAGCTTGAAGTATCGAAGCACTTTGATTGAACGCCAGAAGTTGGGAAGCACGAGTCAGGTCTCGAATTGAAGAACCACGACAGAAGATGGAAAACTGGATACCAGCAGAGAAACCGTTGAGTTTGTGCAGGATTCAAGGTCCTAGTTTGGGACGGTACTGGTGAAATCAAGCCGTTTGATGCCAGCTGAACGCACATGGATTTGTGACGGTGAAGTGCGTGGATGGACTTGAGGGCTAGTCTGATGAAATGCAACGGGGTTGTTACCTATCAGAGGCCGCTATTTATTATTAAAAAAGTAAAATAAAGACTTTTCGGTCGAAAGAGTAGAGATGAGCAGAAGAAAACGAATATAAGAAGGCATACGTAAGCTTAGTTAGATGGGTTCAATTTCCTGGATTAAAGTTCACGTTACCTGCATATTTATATTAGTAAACGCGCCTCCGTGACTTGTTCGCGACTATGCCGAATCCACCAGTCGTGGCATCAATAGACCTGGACGCTTTTTATTGCGGAGTAGAGATCCACTATGATGCAACGTTAAGCGAGGATATCCCGTTCATCGTAGCCCAGAAGAACTGCGTGGCGACTCTGTCATATCCAGCTCGTGACCTGGGCATCAAGAAGCTGGGAACTGTGTCTGAAGCCTTGAAACAATGCCCCGACATTCGCATTGTCAATGGCGAAAACCTGTCCAAGTACCGGGCTGAGGGCAAGAAGATCTTCGAATTTGTCAAGAGTCTTGTAGGACAGTCAACGCCTGCTGAGCGTCTTGGTCTCGAGGAGATCCGCATCGACCTCACGGCAGCCGTTGATTTCAATATGGAGCAGCTGGGAGCAATGGGAGTGCTTGCTTCTATTGTGGAAAGCTCGTCGAGCCAACAAGAGGTTGATGATGACGCTGCTCAGGGTGTGTACTTGTACATGAGTTCAGATGAGCTAAGCGAACCGGTGTTGTTTGAGGATTTCTATTTCTCCATGCCTGCAAAACCGTTTCCCGCCGACTTCGACCCTAGCTTACCAGCGTACGCTACTGAGCAGCGCTTGCGCTACTACATTGGCGCACACCTTGCTTCGCATCTCAAAGAGAGAATCAGACTTGATCTAGACTACAGCTGTTCGATTGGCGTTTCAACGAACAAGGCTCTGGCCAAGATGGTTTGTTCGGTGAACAAGCCTGCAGGTTTGACTTTGTTGCTTCCAGAACATGCACAGCAGTTCATGGACACGCAGAAGCTCCGAAAGGTACCTGGATTTGGCCATCGAACCAATGAGGTTATCAGTCATAGTTTATTACAAGCTGTCAAAGCAGAAGACGGCGTCGCATATGGAGGAGCAGCAGCAGAGCTTCCTGAAGCCCCTGGCAACCTCGTGGTTTCAGTCGTTCGCAAATCACTTACTCTTGACTGGTTCACCGACAAATTTAGCAAACGGGGTCCCGTTCTGTGGGACCTTCTGCATGGCCAAGATATGACAGCTGTCGAACAGGCTCCTGGTATCCCAACTCAAATCTCTATCGAGGACACTTTTGTGCCTGGTATCACTGGTCGCCAGATCGAGACCCAGATGGCCAAGCTGTGCAGGTCGCTTCTCCAACAGACCCTCGTCGACCTTGTGGATGAAGATACTGACGAATGGAAGGCGTACCCGACAAAGTTCCGGCTCACGACATCAACTACGTTTCCAAATCGGCGGTCAAAGTCTACCAACGTCCTTGAGGCGCTGTACGAAATTCCCAAACGGACCCATAAGGAGCTCGATGCTCTAGCGGCACGTATGGCCAAAGAGCTCGGCATGCCTCTCTATAACCAACTCCAAAAGCCCGTGGACATTGTGCGGATGCTGAATGTAGCCGTCACCGAATTCATGGAGCAAAAGCCTGATCCAAGGAGACCGCAGTCCAAGAGACCAGCAGCACGAAATACCGCAATGGATCGTTTTCTAAGACTGGGTACCTAGCTGCTATTCCCCCTTAACGCATCCTATAGCCACCATGTCACCTAACGAATGAATAATTGCATTAGTATCGAGTCGTGTCTAAACAGATGAAACAGTTGGTTCCGAGTCTAACAGGTTCGAAGCCGCTCCATTAACAGGATCGATAGCGTCGTCGTCATCGTCTTCGTCGTCATCATCATCTGCTGCATCCCCAGCATCGTCAGACTGCTCGTCATCGTCCTGCTCGTCGTCATCCTGCACATCCTTATCCTGCTCGTCGTCGTCGTCATCGGCCACCTCGGGATATCCTCCTAGTTTGAGGACTGTTCGGTCGACAATGCCATTCCAGTCCATCATGCCGCCCATGCCTATGTCGCCGTACGACCCGACAACCTTCTCGACGGGCTTCAGCGTCTCGATCCACTTCATCTCCTCCTTGATGGTTTTGAGATGGCGCTTCGTAGCTGGATGATTGTATGCGTATGAAGACATGGCTGGTGCAATGAGAATCGGGTATTGAACGTTCCAGGCGCGAATGACATTGGTCAGCAGGTTGTCACAGAGGCCGAGTGCTATTTTGCCAAGCGTGTTTGCCGACAGAGGCGCAACGACAAGGATATCAGCCCAACGACGAAGCTCAATGTGTACCACAGCGTCGGTGCGCCCTCTCCAAGTGGCCCACTCGTCAGTGTCCCGCCAGATGCGAATGTTAGACGGGATCTCGCCACGAGATACAAACTTCTCAGCTGCCTTGGTGAGAATAACCTGGATGGACACCTTTGGCTTTGTGTAGATCTCCTCAAGCTTGAGGATGATTTGGCGCAGCTTGCCTGTAGATACCGAGCCCGTGGCGCCAATGAGAATGTGGATTTTGCCGTCATCTTGTGGCAGGCGTGGGTCTCCAGCGCTGACAGGAGCTGTGGCTGCTGATGTAGAAGATGGTGCAGGTCCCGCTGGAACAGTTGCTCGGGCCAAGATGTCGCTTGGTGTTACGACTGCCGGTGCACCAGCACCAGCACTAGCGTCGGCAGGTACGAGGGCCGGTGAGGCACCGACATTGGCACCACCAGCACTGCTGGTTCCTGACGAGGTGGCAGTTGTCGATGGAGGCGCGATGCCCACAAGCTCAAGTCGACGCGCAAGGTCGGCATCGACTCCGGCATCGGAGCGGTCTGATGATGAGCCTGAGCGGCTGCGCGAGCCCTGGTGGCCCACAACATCGTTGACGAGGAAGTGCGCATGCATCGAGGGCTGCTGCTTGTGAGTGGCTGCTCGCGCCTTCTCGGCCTTGTCGTTGATGAGAATGGATTCGGCTTGTGCTGGGGCGAGATACGATTTGGACGATGGCATGTCGATGGTGAAGGTGGGCTTAGTGCGCCCCTTGGCCTGTGGTTCTTCTCCCATGGTGGGTTATAGGCAAGACCAGGTTTATAACGTGCCAAGTGCTGATATTAATGAGCCCAAAAAAGAGGCACGATTTGAGTGATCGATGGCGGTGAAGCTACGGTGGACCGTTACAAGACACGTTCAACACCTTCAGACACTCACAGCGTGTAGTGAACGAATACAAACACCCGGAAAGCGCTCAAGTTATCACTCTGTACTGGTGAAAGCGGGCAATTACCAGTAAAACGGCAACCAGTTGTTCAATAGTCTCACGGCTTCCCTCAACGTCTGAACAGACACGCAGGATACAATATACCGCGGACAATCGAGAATGCAAGCGCCTCCAAAGGAGCACAACCAGTCAATCGTGCCCACAAGCGTCACTCTTCACTAAAACCTCTTGGCGCCGCCAGTTGGTTGATTAAATGGACTGTATCGGTAGGTCCCTAAAGTTGCCCGGCACGGCAGTGAGCGATTTCAACCAGGGGTAGGGTACGAAGATGTCCGAGCGGGTGATGAGCAGTATGGATATAGTACCGAGGCACGAGCAGTTCTGCAGATGTGTGGGCTGAGGGAGGACTATTTCTGATACCTGGAGAAGCGGTTGATAAGACGACGAGATTCTGTGAATTGGGCGCAAAAGAAAAAAAAATTGTTGAGGCTATGATAGCTAGAGCTTATCGAGGTTAAGGTCTGAGGCTGGGGTAGTAGGAGGGGAGCGGCACAGGCTCTCCGTATAATAACTGTAGCAGGAGTGACCAATAATATTTTTAACGAGATTCATAAAATGAAGCAAAATGAAGGATCATATAAGTTCCTGTTTTACTGAAGTTGGTGTTTCTATTAAAGAAAATGTTGAAAGGAAATGTTGTTGCCGTGAACGCAGTCACAAGGCAGTGCCGTCTAATAGTAAAGTTTGTGTCATGAGTCTCAACCGATAGATCCGGAGCATGAATTAAGTGTGGGGGTCCTAAATGTCCAGTCAACCACCCTATAGACCCTACTAAATATCTTTGAACTATGACTAAAACTGCCACGGTTATTCCATATAGTAATGACCAGCTGGAAGTGTTCACGCATTGCGCATGTCTCGGACACGCACCCCATACAATATTTTGAAACAGTATTTTAACAGTATTCGACAATGTGACAGTTTTACTGCCAGGATTTTCCCCTTCACATAGTCTATTCACCCCGTATCTACTTCCTTGACCTGTCATTTGAGGTCCCTGCAGCGTCCCTGTCGATCCTGCCCAGACCTAATGCACTCGCTGAAATCTACTGATATTAACTTGTTTTAAAAAAAATAGAAGCATATATAGTTATTGACCGTTAGTCAATTCTAGAGACATCCCCCTGAACATATACCTACAGTTAATATCTTCCTCTTAGTGTCGACACTTACTCATAAAGTAACTGATTAAATCTATAGGGCCGCCGGTTGAATCGCGACCTATGTACATCTTATAAATAGCATTACGTTGAGTGATGCAGGACGCTTTACTCCAGCGTCTCAACGGGATCACACGAGCAGAACAGGTTGAGGTCTCCGTACGTGTCGTCAACACGGGTCACGGATGGCCAGAACTTGGCCTCGCGGAGGTATGGCAGTGGGTAAGCTGCCTGCTCGCGGGTGTATGGACGATCCCAGCTCTCCGACAGCAGGTCCTTTTGCGTGTGAGGAGCATTTTTGAGAACATTGTTCTCGCGAGGAACACGACCCTCCTCAATGTCGCGGATCTCCTGACGAATTGAAACAAGAGCGTCGCAGAAGCGGTCAAGCTCAGCAAGACTCTCAGACTCGGTGGGCTCAATCATCAGCGTGTTAGCGACGGGCCATGACATGGTGGGAGCGTGGAAACCGTAGTCCTGCAGACGCTTGGCCACATCAATAGCCTCGATGCCGCTAGTAGCCTTGAAGCCACGAATATCAACAATAAACTCGTGGGCGCAACGGTCCTCCGCATTGGTGTACACAATGGGGAAGTGACCAGCAACACGGTTCTTCATGTAGTTGGCATTAAGAAGTGCCAGCTCCGTGGCCTGACGCAGACCCTTGCTACCCATGAGCTTGATGTAAGCCCACGAAATGGGCAGAATGGACGCCGAACCATATGGAGCAGCCGACACGGCGTCAATGGCCGTGGTAGACTCAGCAGACGCGACGGGCGAAACTACATGCGACGGCAGGAACGGCTTCAGATGCGACTTGACGCAAATGGGTCCAACTCCTGGACCACCACCTCCGTGGGGAATGCAAAACGTCTTGTGAAGGTTGAGATGGCACACGTCGGCTCCAATCTCTCCAGGGCTAGTCAGACCAATCTGCGCGTTCATGTTGGCACCGTCCATGTAGACTTGGCCGCCATGCGAGTGTACAATATCAATGGCCTTCTTGACACCAGGCTCAAACACACCGTAAGTCGATGGGTAAGTGATCATTGTAGCAGCAAGACGGTCCTTGTACTTCTCGGCCTTAGCCTCCATGTCCACAAGATCAAGCTCACCAGTATCGGCAGTGCACTTGACAGACACGACCTTAAAGCCAGCCATGGCAGCAGAGGCAGGGTTCGTGCCGTGAGCAGACACGGGGATCAGGCACACGTCACGGTGGCCCTGACCAATGGAGTCCAGGTAACCGCGGATGACCTTGAGACCCGTGAACTCACCCTGAGCACCCGAGTTGGGCTGGAGCGATGTGGCGTCAAAGCCGGTGATGTTGGCGAGGTCAGACTCGAGCTCAGCGACAAGCTCCTTGTATCCCTCAACCTGATCAGCAGGTGCGAACGGGTGGATCTGACCAAACTCAGGCCAGGTAACAGGAGCCATGTGCACCGTCGAGTTGAGCTTCATGGTGCAGCTTCCAAGCGGGATCATCGAGTTGGCGAGCGACAAATCCTTCGACTGCAGGTGGTGGATGTAGCGGAGGAGCTCAGTCTCGGAGTGGTGTGAGTTGAATACGGAGAACTGCAGAATCTTGCCATCGCGCGAGAACTCAGCGGGGATGGGTGTGTAAGCAATGTGAGTCTCATCTGTGAGCGTCGACTGGGTACCAGTAAGAAGTGAGATGAGGTCGGCGAGGTCCTTGGCTACGACGGTCTCGTCGAGCGACACAACAACCGTTGACTCGTCAATCTTGCCAAGGTTGATTTGGTACTCACCAGCGGCCTTGGCAATGAGCTCATCAGCCGAGCCGTTGAGTTTGATGGTCAACGTGTCGAACCACGTCTTGTTGACAACAGTTCCAACAACCGGGTTGGCAGCGATCTGGTCAGCAAGGTACGTCGTAAGAGTGTAGACGCGGTTAGCAATGTCCCGGAGGCCCTCGGGGCCGTGGTAGACGGCGTACATGGCTGACATGTTGGCGAGCAGGGCCTGAGCCGTGCAGATATTTGAGGTGGCCTTCTCACGACGAATGTGCTGCTCTCGCGTCTGTAGTGAGAGGCGGAACGCAGGATCGCCCAGACGGTCCTTGGAGCGGCCAATCAGACGGCCAGGCATCTTACGCTTCTCGGACTCGGAGACGGCGAAGAATGCGGCATGAGGACCACCGTATCCAAACGGCACACCAAAGCGCTGCGAGTTTCCAAAAACGATGTCGGCACCAAATGTGGACGGAGGAGCTAGCACTGTCAGGGCCAACAGATCGGTGGCCACGGAGAGAGTACCACCAGCAGCATGAACTGCGTCAGAAACGGCCTTCCACGAGTGAACTTCACCATTGGCGGCAGGGTACTGGATAACAGCACCGAAAGACTTTGAGTAGTCGTTGTCCTCGGGAAGACCAACGACAACGTTGACGCCCAGGGGCTCAGCACGCGTCTTGAGAACGGAGATCGTCTGGGGAAGCACGCTGGAATCAACGTAGTAGATAGACTTCTTGCCACGAAGAGCGTGGAACGACATGGCCATAGCCTCGGCAGCTGCAGTTGCTTCGTCAAGCAGAGAGGCATTGGCAATGGCCATTCCCGTGAGGTCTGCAACGAGCGTCTGGTAGTTCATGAGCGACTCGAGACGGCCCTGGGCAATCTCGGGCTGGTACGGGGTGTACGAAGTGTACCACTCGGGGCACTCCAGAATGTTACGTTGGATGACAGGAGGTACGATGGTTCCACGGTAGCCCTGGCCAATGTAACTGCGGAAGACGCTGTTCTTAGATGCGATCTCGCGGAGACGAGCCGTGAGCTGGGTCTCGGTAAGACCGTCGTTGTTGGCTCCATTGGAGATGGCCAATGCACGACGTGTCAGAATGTCCTTAGGCACGACAGATGACACAAACTCGTCGACTGACGAAGCACCGACCTTTTGCAGCAGCGTGTTAAGGTCCTTGGGCGCGGAGGAACCGTTGTGACGGCGCAGATAAGTGTCCAGAGGACTCAGAGCAGAGCGGCCGTCGGTTTGCGAGGCACCCGAAGAAAGGGGGCGCGCGAGCAACGGCATACGGACAGCCAGGCGTGGCGTCTGGCGAACCAGCAGTCGCGAAGCACGGATCATAGTAGACATGAGGCCAAATGGTTACAGGGTCAAGTATCAAGATATCGCAGTGATCCAAATCAGGCCACCAGGGTATACAAGAAAGAGTAACGAAAAACGACCTGTAACAGAACAAAGGCAACTACTCAACTCCTTGACAATGTCTCCACAACAATTGCAATGTCTGGTAGGTAGGAGGACAAGTTTGAGTCGGGAATGGGCGGGCGAAAAAAGTCTTGGTCTTTTTGACTCGGTGCTGCAGGAGTATGCGGCCGAGGTAAGCTTATCGCGATAATAAACGTGAGCCGTGCGTCACCGTGTCAGGGTGAGGGATAACCTCCGGAGAAACACGGGGGGATCAAGACCGTTGATCCAAACCCACATTGCCCTATAAACACGAGGCTTTAGTACATGAAGGTGTAGTTTACGTACCGTGTAACTTTTGTTTGACACCAGGTTAAGAACGTACGCGCTGGCGCGTACCTTCAGACTGCACGTGAAAACAGGCCCGTGTTCATAGGGCTAGGGCTCGGATAGCCTATACAGGGCTCCGGGCCCTATAGGAAGGTGGACACAACAAGCAGCAGAAGAAGACAGGCATTTAAGATATAAAATAGCTATAGGAGAAGATACAACAATCTCAGTGCTTTCTAAAAGAGTATGTTTATACCTGTCTAGTCGGAAGCTTTATTCTTATAATCATTTGGCATTAGATGGCCCATGATACCACGAAGGGATACGAGAATACTAATATATAAGTAGATAGACAAGAATGATTACCCCGTCCATTTTAGCGGAAATACTCTAGAATTGGCAAGATAACAACAGATGAACCAGAGGCATTAAACAGACACAGGAGTAAGTGCTAACACGAAACTCTACCGCGTCACCCCCTCAACTTACAGAACCAAATCATTAATCATTATAATACACAAGTATGCAATCTAGGCCAGATCTTCTGGCTTCTCGTCAGGAGACGTTGGTTTTGGACGTTTAGGCGTCATGGGCAAGCGCCTGGATGTCATCAAGTCGACAGCAGGACTCTGCGGAATAGCAGCCAGAGTTGGTACAGCGCGGGTTGCCACAGGATCTTGTTCTGGACCCGTCTGCGACTCGGAAGACATGCGGCGTTTGAGAAACGACGACCTCTTTTCTTTTCGCGACGCATCGCTCATTAGTTTAGTCAGGTTCATGGCTGCTTCCTTGAGCGTTGCTTTCACGGACCGATGACCATGTGACGAGTCCGAGTGGTACCCTTCACTTGGTGGATCGGTTGATTCGAGTTCGCCACTAACCGTAGCAGGGCGTCGAGGAATAACAACACCCATGCCCGTACCTGCATCCTCAGTACACGGAGTGCCCTCCTGGGTTACGCGCTTGCTATCGATCTGTGATACAGACGACAGAGCCGATCCGTCATCAAGCGCATACACACCACCGAGTCGGTTGATCATACTCTCATAGTACTGGTGCAGGATCTCGGACTTGGGTACGATGCGGTAGTCGACGCGAGTCAAGAACTCGACTTCTAGCAGATTCAATTCGACCTTGGACACGCCACCCACGCGCGCATAGTGCGAGTTGGTGCAGAACGAGTCGCACAGACCCTTGGAGCCAATCATAGCGGCGGTGATCATGAAACGATGGACCGTTAAGCTGTTGATGTTGAACTTTGGGTACGATGTGCATAGGAGGTCGATGAAGTATACAATAGTCAGTAAAATGGACTTTTCGAGGGTGCAAAACTTTACGATACGCACGAGGTAGTCCTTGACGGAGATTCCTGGCGCACTTCGCGAGTGGAATCGAGTTAGTTGGTCTGTGGAGAAGGGCAGCGAGTCGTTGATGCTGACAAGCTCCTGCAGCATCGAGGATACTAGACGCACGAGGTCGTTCATCGGGCAATCATAAAAGTTCCGTGGGATGACAATAGCACCAGCACGAATAGGCGTTGCCGGCACTGTTTGAGGAACTGGCGCAGCAATCCTAGTAGCACCAAGATTTTCTGCTGCTGGTGGTACAGCCATATCTTGTGCTGGTGGGTGATCGGGTGACTTAAGGTCTGCTGGTGCACTAAGCGACGTGCGCTCTCGACTGGGATCCATTTCAACAGTCGACATGGCCCGTGACCGTGTGGACGGCGGTTCGTTGGCAAGATCCGCGACCGAGGGCGTCATGGGGCTCATGAGGTTGCCTCGGCGTGGCTGAGATACCGATGACCGTCGTGAAGGCACGGTATCAGGCGAGAACAGCAGCGCCGACCCATTAGGCGTCGATGGGAACGACGGCGACGTCACGGGGGGCATGTGTGTGAGTAGGTTGTGTAGTGCGACGAGTTTGCTTCCAGAGATGTGTTTCTGTAGTCGATGTAGCGGGGGATTAACTGGCCAAAGGCTGTATGAAGTAACTCCGGCGCGACTGATGGCTCTAGTTATCAGAGGCTGTAGGGAGAAGCGGGAGGGAGGGGAAGCTCAAAAATGCGATCTAGTATTTCGAGGCTTGAGTGAGCGTTTCCACACCGATAAAGAACAGTCGAGTCTGTCGCACCAATAGCAGTCTTTCTAATACAAGTCACAAAGAGTGAGGTGGCGAACAAATCTTGCCAAGTCGGTGTGTGGGGTCCGCTTTCCGCCTTTTGTGTATCGATTTTTAGCCAAATCAGCGGTGAGGCCTTTGAATCGAGGGTCTCGGCAAGTTCAAAGAAAAGAATAGAGGGCTAAAAAGACCAACTTTTTTGGCTCGGCACAGAATATCCGGGGACCGCGAGGTGTACCGGTCGGTTACAGACTGCTTGAAGCAGGGTGCAAGCAGGTCGCAATACACTAAAAGGACACTTTGCGACGTGTCGCTAGGTCAAAGTCCGGGGAAAAGGCGTCGGATTCAGCGGCCAGCGCTCAAGCAAGGGCCATAGTCTAGACAGAGACGTTTGTGGGGAGATGCGATCAGGTCATATGCCACTAGGCAGCAGGAAAACACAATGCGCAAGCGGGGCAGGATGAAGTGAAATGCCGGAGCTGGCGTGGAGAGCAGCAAATCAGCAGGGCAGGAAAAAAAATGCTGGATGCAGCAAAAGCAAAGGGTAGGGGTGGGCTCACAGGTGGGGAAGGCCTTGGGGAGAGGGGAGCAGTTGAGCGAATAAACGAAATGCAAGGCTGTAGCAGTAGATGACTGTTTTGGTGGATTGGTTCTGTGAGTCTCCGACGCTCAGCTTGTTGGTCTGCCGCTCCATCGATGAGCATCTCGAATGTCAGTGCCGTGCGTGCGGGTAGAGAGTTGCCGTACAGGCCAGCAGCCGCGAAGCTGTAAGCGGGTATGCGTGTAGGCCTGCGCCAAGCGGCAATAGGCGCAAAGTGAGGAAGGGAGATAACAGCGAAACAGGGCCCCCCACTCATGAGAAGCACCAGTAAGAAGGGGACAAAACTACAAGCTTAAACTACATTAAAACCAGCTCTCTTCCTCTCTTATTCCATACGTTTGACTGCTTATCTGCCTTGTTGCTCTTGCTGCCATCCCCCCCTGCTCTTCCCCATTAAGCTCCCTTACCCGCATCACCCCTCTATCCGCGGCGCACGAGGTTCAACGACTGGCTACTGGCCTCCGATCTCAAAGTCTAATCACGCCTAGACGTCGAGCACTGCATAATTGGCACTATGATTGCCTGCCTTACGTTAGCCAATCGCACTGCTTTTAACTGCCGATCGAGCTATCGTTGCTCTATTGCTGCCCAACCCTCGTGATGCCCAAATCCGGGGCAGAACGTGACTAGGCGAGATTCGTTCCTAATGTCTTACTTGTCTCTCTTTACGAGTTTCTATTTATGAGCTCGTAGATCCGTGAGGAGATTTTCTATTTTCCAACTGTTTTGAGATTCGGGAAGCCGCTTCGCCCTGCCTATTTAGTATCTTGGCTCTTGGCATATCCAACCAGCAGCGTAACCAGCCGAGCCTGCGCGTGGTAGTGTCCAGCGATGACAAACAATCTGCGACATATGTGAGCTACCAAGCAGCTAAACAGAATCACACAGCCCCCACAGTGCTGACATCTATCGAGAGGCTGAGAGCCTAAGCCCCAATCCTAGCAACTTCCTTCCCTTCTCCACTCCGCCTCACCTTGACG